>VMDR010007603.1:0-39876 GCA_007922815.1 Macrotus californicus
TCTCTCTCTCTCTCTCTCTCTCTCTCTCTCTCTCTCTCTCTCTGAGAGAGCGGCCAAGCTAGCACTCTCTCACTTAGAGAGTGGTTCGACATCCCTTTTTCTCCACCGGATTCCTTTAGTCCGCGTGAATTTGTTCATCACTTGTCCGGGGATATAGGACAAGCATTCCACAACAACACGCGGTCCTGCCACATGGGACCGCAACACAGCCCTTAAGGGGTAGACAGTGATTTGAACCCAGGCACTCTGGTGCCAGTCCCTTCTTTAAATCACTACACTCTACGATCTCTGTGATCTTTATCAACAACGACAAGACAATGATAATGTGACAAGGTTAAATTTTTTAAAGGGTGTATTTTCCACACTTCCCAGAAAAGAGAAAAACCATTTTTCATGGTACTGACACCTAAATTTAGCAATGTTTTAATAACTGTAACTCATATCTTCTTAGTGCTTTCCTCAAGTTTTCTTTGATGATCTCTACTGCTTTAAATTTTCAAAATCACTCAATTTGATTTTTACGTTCTTATGATTGAGGAGTGGAGGAAATCACCAATTGAGTTGTTGCTGTTTGGTAGGAAAGGAAAAAGATATTTTATGATGAATAGAAAGTCATCACATCTGCTTTTCTAAAATATCCATAGAATGACAAAATCACGGCAAAAACTCCTGACTTCCCAGAAAAAGGCAACCATTTTTTCATGGTCCTAAAACTATATATTAACACTATATATTAAAACAATGATCTAGAAGGAGGCCTGGCTAAGTTTCTAATTTCCACCCACCCCACATGAGGTTATTCAACCTCAATTTCCCTTGCAGCCCAACACCCCACGGCTCATCCCTTGAAAGAGGAAGCATTTGCATAAACATTTCCCGCATTCAGCCAAGCAGATAAGTGCCGTTTCAGCAGTTACCTACGTTCATTTCTGGAATCGGTATTTATAATCACCAAGTCCTCCTGAACCAGTTTTATCCTCATTAATAACAGCTGTCAAGCAGAATGCCTGGCCTTTGCAGTCAAATTTCATTTGCAAAGTAGAAACAATTTCAAAAACACACAAAAAAAAATGTGTGAGAGAAAATGTTCCAAGTTTCAAAACTCCTGAAAATCTCAACAACACTCTCATTCTAATGACAAAAAGCCATTTAACTTCCAGATCAGAAAAACCAGAACAATACTCAAATGTTGACTGTGGAGAAGGTCGGGCACGGCGCTGTGCCAAAGAGTACAAACAACCCAGGGCAGTAATGCCTAACAGGAGTTACTTAATATCCCACTTTGAACTGTGTGTGTGTGTGTGTGTGTATGAGTACGTGTGTGTGTACATGTATGTGTGTATGAGTACGTGTGTATATGTGTGCGTGTGTGCGCGCGCGCGTGTGTGTGTGTGTGTGTGTGTGTGTCAACGGCTCCAGGCCCTGTAGTCTAACTGAAGAAGTATAATCCCTGCTGATTGAAAGAGGAGACAACCTGCTGGGCACCTCCTACTGACATCACCAGCCAATGGCTCCAGACCCTGGTCTAAACAAAAATGAGAGGACCAGAGTGGACACTGGCTTTGCTCTTTAGTCACTGAAATATTAAGGTCTGGGCATATTTCAAGTAATAGCAAGATAACAGAAATACAAGTAATAGCATCAAAACCATAATGACTCCCCTCTCCTGTGCATCGCTCTGGAGCTCTACCGTTCACAGAGCCCACGTTAGAGGTATGAACACGACTTTACAAATGGGGAAACTGAGGCTGGAAGAACAAAGGTGATCTCCTGATGGTTACACAGTGAGTCAGCGGTCTGAACGCCCTTTGGAGCAGCAGTGCCGGCATTAGCAGGAGCTAGCAATTCAGAAGCAAAGCAGCTCCCAGTCTGGACCTTCTCCCAACTCCCGACTGCCTCTTTGCTGAGCAGGCAGGCGGGAAATGCTACACCAAGTGGCCCCACCCACCAGCTCCCAAAGGGGCAGACCTCCAGGCAGGGGCAGATCCAGGTTTAATGGGCATTGAAGCCAATACAATGTAGGGAATTAAAATTATAAATATGAAATTAGATATGATAGTTACTATTAATTTTGAATGGGAAATCACAATAAACGTCTGAATCCTTGGAGAGTTGGGATTCTTTATTCTGAGATCTCTTTTAGGCAATTTACCAGAAATACATACAAGCATAAAAATGCTTCCTGGTTACAGCCTGGCTACACCTCCCCTCCTGGATCACTTCAGAACTCCCTGCACCCACCCAGGCCTGTGCAAGAGGGAGGCCCTGAAGGAAACTTCATTTGCTCCTGAGTAAATAAATCCACCTCTAGTGCCTACAACTCTTCTCTAGGGCACTCTGCCCCCACTCTGGGACCAGCTGAACTAGCGGTACCCTCCTTCTGTGAGCCCCAAGTTTTGCCAGCCCTCTTCCCACCCCTGCCCAGCACAACATGGCTACTTCGGACAGTCTGAAGCTGGCTCCTGATCCCTGCTGTAAAAATGGCTCATCACAGCCCTACAGCAGCCTCCTATGTGCCGGGCCCCAAGCTAGGTGCTTGAGGTAGGAGTATCATCCCCATTTTACAACTGGGAAAAAAAAAAGCTGCAGGAGACTGGTTACATCCTCAAGGCCACACAGCCAATGAAGGACAAAACCAGGATTCACCTGGAGGGGATGGAAGAGAGGGAGTGAGAGAACCAAAGCAAACACCACCACTTTCCCTGTTACATGGAGGACAGTCCCAGGAACTGACTCACTCTATGACAGAGGTTGACAAGTCTCAGGCCAGCAGTCAGCAAGGTGGACACCCAGGAGAGCTAACGGTGTAGTTTCAGTCCAAAGGTCAGCAGGCTCCAGTCCCAGGAAGAGCTGATATTTCAGTTCCAGTGAGAAGACAGGAGAACACCCAGTCAGGCAGAAAGGATTTGTGGGAGGGTCAGCCTTTTTGTTCTCTTTGGACCTTCGACTGATTTGAATAAGCTGCCCACAGTGGGTGGTGGGGGTGAGGGAAGCGATCAGCTTCATGCAGGCTGCCAGTTCCTCCAGCAACAGCCTCCCAGACACGCCCAGAATACTGTGTGACCAAATGTCTGGACGTAAAGAATGAGCCACCATACCCTCTGACTTAAGCTACAACAGGACAGGTCCAAATCTGGGAAAAGCTCAGGAAAGAAACGGTTTCTGTGACCAATCCGTACCACTTTGGGTGCCAAGAAAATGCCAAACATTGTGCCATAAATGCAACAGTTCCTTAATGTGACCTCATCTGAGTCTGAAGTACACACAAGTAAAGTATGCAGTCATGTTTCTGGCACTGGATTAGACAATAGTGCTTTAGTTTTTTTAATTTTCTATATTTTATGACTGATAATTTGGGGCTTTGTTAGTCCTAACAAAACTGCCGCTCTCGTGCAAATCAAAACTACACTGAGATACCACCTCACACCTGTTACAACAGCTATTACCAACAGGACAAGTAACAACAAGTGTTGGAGAGACTGCGGAGAAAGAGGAACCCTCGTTCACGGCTGGTGGGAATGTAAACTGGCACAGCCACTGTGGAAAACAGTATGGAGTTCCTCAAAAAATTAAGACTAGAGCGACCATGTAGTCATAAAATCAATAAATTTGCAGCAACTCCTCTTCTGGGTAGCTACCTGAAAAATTGGAAAGCATTTATTCACGAAGACAGATGCACCCCTGTGTTCACTGCAGCGTTAGTCACAGTGGTCAAGACGTGGAGCCAAGCCGAGTGTGCTTCGACAGAAGACTGGGTAAAGAAGGCGTGGTGCATACATGCCATGGAACGCCACTCAGCCATAAGAAAAGGTGAAATACTGCCATTTGGGACAACATGAATGCATCTGGAGACTATCAGTCTAAGCAAAATAAGTCAGGAAAAGTCAAGAGCCATATGATTTCACTCCTATGTGGGATATAAAACTAAAGGGAACAAATGATCAAGCAAAAACAAAGGAAAACTCATAGACACAGACGACAGCAGGGTGGTTACCAGAGGGAAGCGGGATTAGAAAGGGTGAAGAGGGTCAAATACATGGTGATGGAAGGAGATTCGACTTTGGTTGGTGAACACACAATGCAATGTACACATGATGTATTATAGAACTGCACACTTGAAACCTATGTAATTTTACTAACCAATGTCACCCCAATAAATTTAATTTAAAAATTAAGTTTTAAAAAATAGAAGTTAGAATAAACTGCCCCTCCCAAGACTAGCTAGCTCCTAGAGACAGTAAATCACTTGTCTAGGAGCACATCTCTGATAACCAACCAGGAGCCCATACGAGACCCGCCTGGTCCACATGGCTGTTACACTCCACAGGGCAGCATCCCTCTGCCCTCATCACCCCAGGGCCAGACATCAGCCCGCAAGGGCAGCCCCTACACCCCAGAGCGCACGAAAATCCTTCAGATTGGCCAATCCCAAATCTGGTCAGCCTGTTCCCACTGCCTCACAAAAACCAAGTATAGGGTTTTGTCCACGCTTTCCCCTCAAATTTTCTGCCTCCTGACCAACTGGGTGTTTCCCCATGCGGCCCTACGTGGTGTGCCATGCCTCCTGTCCCTAGGTAACTGTGAGGAAAACGTCTTTCTTCATGGCGGTCATCTTCCCATGTGTTGGCCTGGCCACACCTAACTAAAACAAATCCCAGGAACATTTTAATAACCTACCTTAACACCCATTCACTGGCTTTCTGGACAGGAGATTTTACATGCTTAACACAGTTCTGCCCTGGTCATCTCCTTACATATCCCGTGACCTGTCAGGTGGCATTTTAAAAGCAATTTAATTACATATTATTGTAGAATGTTAAAATTATGTGGATAAGTGGACCAAATTCTTGCAACTAAATAACATAACGACAGTATGATTTTTTAACAAAATAATTACTCTGAAAGAACACAGCACCTGTACTACCTTTGTCCTACTCTATCACCTGCTGTCCTGAAACTTCAGGTAGCGTCTCCACTAAGGAGAGTTTTCACATGTCTTTACCCTTTAACTTTAATAAAGGGAAAGTGTCACCAGCCAGAAGCACTCAAAAGGTGTTTAAGAAGAGAATCTTCTACAGGATATAAATATGCATGCAAATTCAGGTTTATACCTATACTACACTTGTCTCAATCATAGAGTAGCTAAATTTGCAGAACCAAAAATCAAGACACATAATCTAAGCTATATTTTTGTTTACATTTTTATTCCCTACATGAATTAAATTACATTTAGCCATGCTAAATGTGTACATATATCATTACAGAAAGAACAGAGTTACATGAAACCTGCATGGTCACAATTCTAAGAATTGTATCTAAGAATGTTTCCACAACCATTCACTGAGCACCTACTACATACAAGGACCCATGCTGATGGACAGAAATCTCCCCAGCCCAGTCCTGGTGCCATGCCCAGCCTATTAGCTTTAGGTGCTAAGGGAAGAATAACAGAGCTTCTCAGCTATGGATAATGTAGGTCAAGAATAAGGTGAGCCACTCTGGCTGGTGTGGCTCTGTGGATTGAGCACTGGCCTGCCAACTAACAGGGTGCTGGTTCGATTCCTAGCCAGGGCACATGCCTGGGTTGCAGGCCAGCTTCCCAGTTGGAGACGTGAAAGAGGCAACCAATCGATGTTTCTCTCGCACATCAATGTTTCTCTCCCTCTCTTTCTCCCTTCCTTCCCCCTCTATAAAATAAATAAAAATAACTTTTAAAAAAGAATAAGGTGAGCCAAATTTCAGGGGAAAGTTTGTTTTAATGTTAGAAGGTCTAATTTAAATATTAGAATGTTAAAATTCAAAATGGATTAAAAACTTGAATGTTAGGCTTGAAACCATAAAAACAGTAGAAGAAAACATAGGCAGCAAAATTTCAGACATTATTTGTAGCAATATTTTATCAAATATATCTCCCCAGGCAATGCGAACAAGAGAAAAAAATAACAAATGGGATCACATCAAACTAAAAAGTTTTTGCAAGCAAAGAAAAACATCAACACAATAAAAAGACAACCCACAAAATGGAGAACACATTCGCCAATACATCTGATAAGGAGTTAATATCCAAATTTTATAAAGAATTTACAAAACTCAAAAAAAAAAAAATTTACAAAACACCAAAAAAATCAAATAGCCCAATTAAAAAATGGGCAAAGGACCTGCACATGCAGATGGCCCATAAACATAGGAGAAGATCCTCAACAACACTAATCATCAGGGAAATGCAAATTAAAACCACAATGAGATATCATCTCACACCTGTCAGAGTGGCTATCATCAATAAATGAACAAACAAGTGCTGGTGAGGATGTGAAGAAAGGGGAACCCTTTTGCACTGTTGGTGGGAATGCAGGCTGGTGCAGCCACTGTGGAAAGTAGTGTGGAGATACCTCAAAAGATTAAAAACGGATCTGCCTTTTGACCCTGCAATCCCACTTCTGGGAATATATCTGAAAGAACCCAAAACATTAATTCAGAGTAAGAAGAACATAAGCACCCCTATCCCTATGTTCATTGCAGCGTTATTTACAATCGCCAAGATACAGAAGCAGTCCAAGTGGATAAAACGACTATAGGACATTTACACAATGGAATTCTATGCAGCCATAAAAAAAAGAAAATTTTACCCTTTGTGACAGTATGGATGGACCTAGAGGATATTATGCTAAGTAAAATAAGCCAGTGAGAGAGGCAAAAACCATATGATTTCACTCACATGTGGAATCTAATGAACAAACTGAACTAAGTAAAACAGAGACAAGCTCACAGAGGATGGCAGCTAAGGAGCGGGGGGAGAGATCAAGCAAAAAGGAAAAAGGACTCATGGACATGGACAAGCGTGGTGACTGCTGGGGTGGGAAGTGATATAGGGGGACTAAACGGTAATGGAAGCAATACAATAAAAGATGATATTGCAGAAAAATGTTTTAAAAATTTGGCTCAGTAAATACGGGAATGTTAAGCTTGTCAGAGGTGTGCACCTCTCTAGCTTGAACAGAGATGTGTCCTAGTGCTTGTGTTTTCCTCCACACCCAATACAGTTTTAAATAAATTAAGTTTTACCTCCACTCATAGGTACACATGTGACATGTGAAGGTATTGAATAAATCCATCAATCCATTAATTCATTCCATGGCCTGAAAGTCTGTGTTTCCCTGAAATTCATATATTGAAATCCTGACCCCCAAAGGAGATGGCATGAGTAGGTGGGACCTTTGGGGGTGGGTGGGTCATGAGGCTGGAGCCCTTGTGAGTGAGTGAGTCCCACATAAGGAGGGTCCGGAGAGACCCTGAGCCCCTCCTACCATGTGAGGACACAGGGGAAAGGCATCGGCTCTCGGCTGCGAAGAAAGCCCTCACCAACCATGCTGGCACCTTGATCTTGGACTTTCCAGCCCCCAGAACTGTGAGAAGTAAAAGTCTGTTTTTTATAAGCCACCCAGTCTGTGATATTTGTTACAGCAGCCCAAACAAACTAAAACTCTTACTGAGATGCTGCACCGGGTCAGGGGCTGTGCCAGGTACTAGGGGAGAAAACGAACAGTGAACATGTCCCAGAAGTCCTTGTGCTGATGGAGCCCACATTCTAGTGGAATAGAATACATGCCCATCCCTCTTCCCCCCACTATTGCACCCTCCTACATGCCCTTTCTTGTTTCCTATCTTAGCCACGGTCCACGCCCCAGCTTCCCTAGTTCCCCCAGCCAGCTCGATTCTATAAGCCTTGTTACCTATCTTGCCGTTCTTGCAATTTTTTGTTGTCACTCAGTTACTTGTTGGCATTTTGATGCATTTATTTTCCTGCCGAGATTGAAACCTCTCGGTGTGTTTGGACACTGGTGCCCCACAGACACGTGGGAAGTATCTGGGTCGTTCTAGTCACCCCCTGGGGTGGTCTAGACGGAAAACCTCTGCCGTCTGCCAAGAGTGTGGCACGGATGTCTCTGGCCACCTTCTCAGGAACAATTGTAAGAAATGGGTACCATCATTTTCCAACACCTATAGCATCCTGGATGAGTGGAAAGGGAGTTGGGTTTGGCATCCAAAAACCTGGATTGATATTCCAGTTTAGATTTAACTAGCAAAAGCAAAGTGCAATGTAATCCATAGGAACGCCTTAGGTGTTTTGGCAAGAGAAGGAATAATCAACAAAAGCTTCGTAGAACAGATAGAATCTGAGCAGGAGGTAAGACTAGCAGCTTTTTGACAGCGGAAACGCCACGGGAAGGCACACCAAGAGGAGGGAATAGCATTAAACAAATGAACCAAGGGTCAGTGACTACCCTCCAGATCTCTCTCCAGCCCTCTCTGCCCTCTCTGAGCCCTCAGCGCTGACTGTAGGGCAGGTATCATCTGGCCTGCCTTAGCCTCTGGCTTCCAGTTGGGTTCAGCCAGATTAGAGGCTGGAAAAAGAGCAAGATTAGGATATTTATCCTCAGACCCCTCCCTGCTGAGCCTCTAGAAACCACTCCCTCTACTTATTTCTTCAGACCCCAAAGCAATACAATGGCTTCATCACTCTTGGTTCTGCTTAACCTTGCCCACACCTTTGTAAATAGTTATTTTGTTTAAGCCTTTCTTAATCACATGTTTGAGTGTGCCCACTATTTCCCAGAATCCTTGCTGATAAGGTGGGAAGGCCCAGAGTGTGTCTGGCCAACGCAAGTCCAACCAGATCTGACCAATGCTGTGAGGAGTACACGAGAAAGGGCTGTCATAGGCCGGTTATAAAGGGTCCTGCTCTGGACCTGCAGCCTCCTAATGTGTCGCAGTTTTGAGAAGTGATAGAACAGAAGGGCAGCTTTGAGAAAATGCATCTAGCGTGAGGGAGAAAATTAAACTGGAAGAGAGACAAAGCCAGTTCTGGAAGTCAGGAGACTAGTGCAGTGGTGCAGGTATGAGTGATAAGGGCCTGATTAGGTGCTGGCATTAGAAACACAAATAAAGATTCAGATAAGACAGAGGTAGGAAAGGGGGAATGACTAGATGAGAGGTAGGAAGGGCTCTTGGGAGGAAAAAAAGTCAAAGTTGACATCCAGGCGGCTGAGGAGAGGAGAATTAGGAGGGCAGAGACAGCACAGTGAAGGCCAGGGTCTGTCTGGGTTAGGGTAGGGCAGGTTTGAGGCTTGGGAAGTAGAATCACCTAGAATGAGCATCACATAACTGTGGTCAAGGAGGAAGGCAGCCTAAGGTAGACGTCCACTGGGAAGAAGGACAAACCAGATTGGAAAGGTATATGTAAGCAAAGTTTTGGTTTGGGGTCTTCATCCTAGACAATCGTAACCCCAGCTAGGGGGTCACAAAGCAGCCACCTGCAGACCAAATGCAGACCAGAGCTGTGTTTTGTTCGGCTCACAGTGTTCTCTTAAATTTTAAATTAGTGCCAACAATAAAAATTTTGGGTATCTCACCAAAAAAATTCCAGATTTTTGGCCTGACAACAATGGGCCCACACTGTCACATGTCAACACCTGGCTGAGCAGTCATTGCCCATCTGCATCCAGCAAGAGGATCCCATTCACCCCAGCCCCACGTGGCCTATGTCACTTACTTATGTCACTTGCTGGGCCCTGGCACCCATTCTGAGCTTGTGGTCCCCACTAATGGCAGTGAGAGTCCTTAGAAGTTCTTAACAAATGGATGTCTTCAAAGACAACTTGGGGAAAGTTGAGCTCAGCAGTTTTGAGTGTGTACTATGTGCCAGGCATTGTGCTAGGCCCTGCAGAGGTGGTGATGAATACGAAGAGTCTGTCTGTTCTGTAAAAGGAAAGACCAGGAAGATGAAGGTCCGTAAGTGGCTGTTGCAGAAATTCAATCACCAGTGAGGGCATAGATTAGACAATGAGAACATAGACAAAGGTGTGAATGCAAAACACACGTTGAAGGAATTTCTGAAAAATTAGCCATAGAGGACAAAGAAGGAAGAATGTGAACTATGACTGTGTTCCGGAGGAGATAAGGAAGAGAGGGTATAAGCAACAACAGTATTGGATTGCTCAAAGTGCAGTAAAGGTCCAAAGCAGGGTGAGAGCAGGAAATGAAAATCGAGTGAGTGGCCTACGAAGAAATTACGCAGCTGCGCCCTTCCTCTTGGCACGCCTCCTCTTAAGTAATGGCAGCACTGTCACCGCCTGTGTGTTCAGGAGCTGGAGTGCTATTTTGTTAACAAATAAAGACTATGAAGCAATCTCCACTTAGTCCTGCAGGGCCAAGTTGAAACTCTACCTTTGAAGCTGTTTAAATATTATTAAATACTGGCCCTGACTGAGTAACCCAGTTGGTTAGAGTGTCATCCCGACACACCAAGGTTGCAGGTTCGACTCCCCAGTCAGGGCACACATAAGAAACAAAACATGAGTGCCTAAATAAGTGAAACAACAAATTCATGTTTCTCTCTCTCCCTCCCCTCCCCCTCTCTCTCCATATCTCTCTCGAAAATCAATAAAATAAAAAAGTAAATATTATTAAACAGTTGTTTAAATATTAAGCTGTGAAGCAAGGCTTTGGTAGGGAACCAGGAGCAAATTGTCCAGGAAACAGAAACAAACATATCCAGCTCCCTAATGATTCAAGGTTTAGCCACACCGGGCTCCTTTATTCCCTACGGGCAAACTGTAGGAATTTTCTTTAAAGAGTCACTGATTATGGGTTACTAATGAGGATCTGGCAATGAACAGTGGCTCCCTTTGCTGCTGAGAAATTTTCTGTAAGGGTCCCTGGCCTCCACTCATTTTATAACCAGAAAGCCTTCTAATGGGGAGGCGCTGACAATTTCAGTAAGTCACACGTTTCTAAACAGAAAATAGAAATTATACTTACAGAAGGAAAATGCTTACCTTGTGGCTCCAGAAGCAGAAAATAAGTCAATTGGATTATTTAAACTGAAAGTTAAAGGTTTTGTCTGAATTATATGCCTTGTTTTTCTGCTTGCTTTAGCCAGGGGAAGCTTGAACACTTACATTCTAGTGCACAGATCATCACAGTTTAATTCCCCTTCAAGCTCATCCTTCACAGTTGGCCTTTTGTCAAGCACATTGAAGGTTTCTTTTCAAGAGAGGCCTGATACGGAATTAATTTACGCCCTCCTCACCCCGCCCCCCAGTCACACAGCAGGGATCAGCTTGGGCCTTGTCTCCTGAATCTGTTCAATGGTCACAATAAAATCACTCATCAGCCTCAGGAGTGCTGGGGTTCCCACTCAGCATCTCACATACAAGAAGACTCAAAGCGTGGAGTTTCATTTTAAACAGGCACTGGCCAATTAGTCAGGCGTATTATTTCCTGAAAATCAGCGGGTCAGGCCTTAACACAATGAGAAAAGACTCTTTAATTACAAGTTATACGTCTGTTGTTTGAAAATGATTGAAGAGATGTCAATATGAATCACTTAATGGTTAGGAAAGATGAGGGGTAGGCTAGGTAACAGGTATACCAGGTTCCCTAAGTTCATATCTGCCCTATGTCTAACCAAGTGGCACAGTTCCCCATCCTGGTGAAGTTTTGTCTGAGGGTACATCAGGAGTCGGGAGACCCAGATTCACATTCCAGGTAGTGCCAGGTAGGGCTAGTCCTTAACCATTCTGGGCATGCTTTCTTCTACAGTGGATAAAGGATTGCACAGGATGGCTCCAAAGGTCCCTTCCTTTTCTAAAACTCTGCGATCCTCTAAATGAGCAGAAAAGGGAAAGAGAGGTTCACAAGCAGGTACTCAAATAGGAATACTTGTTCTACTCACATCCCAGGAGCTGTGAATCACTGCAGCGAAGAATGGCAAGGGATTATAACCAGGCCTGCCCCTTGTCTCTTCCTGTTCTAATAAAGACACCAGTCATATTGGATTAGGGCCCCACCCTTACGGTCTCATTTAACATTAACTGCCGTTTTAGATCCTATCTCTGAACAGTCACATTCTAAGGTGCTGGGGGTTAGGGCTTCAACAGATGAATTTGGAGGGGATACAATTTGGTCCATAACACCAGTATTTGCCCTTCCCAAAGTTCAGTGTGCTCTTAAGCTCATGTTCTTTACAAGTTTGCTCCCCATCTTCCTGCCCCAATGTGGCACTTTTACAGCGTAAATCACAGGGATGGCTGGCGGGACCTACTTTCCTTTTGCCTATTACCATCCACATTTGTTAGATTACAGAGTTTTAAGGCTGGGAATTTAAAAGCAACTAACTTACTTCAGTCCTAGTCTCTGCCGCTTCAACCACCTCTCCTATTTACCAAATCTTCAGGGTCAAAAAGGAGTTATGCAGTAGGTGGGGCAGGGAAAGGTGAAAAGAAAAGAGGAGAGAGATGTGCATCTCTGCCCAGAACTATTTCATCATGGGTCTGTCTCCATTCCCTATAAGACACTTCCTATGTTACAACATCTTGGATTAACAAGCCTAGACACAAGCGAGGTGGAGAAACTGTTGTGCAAAGGAACCCTCCTTTCCATTCTCTCTGGCAGGATGCCAGCCACAGGTTCTGACACACAGACCCGCGAGCCCTGACTGACGTTTCACGCACTCCAACTCCAGATGTGTTATTTACATTATTTGTTCAGCCAGGTTAAAAGAAAAGAAAAAAAAAGCCCATCCTGTCAAGGACATACAAGAATCAACAAATGAATGCATGAATAAGTGGAACAATAAATCTCTCTCCCTCATCTTCTTCTCTCTCCAAAAATCAATTTTTAAAAGTTTCTTTGAAGCCCAAATTTTAAACAGTTACTTCTCAAATCACCAACTCTCTCCTTGATGAATTCTGGTTTTTTAGATACAGCCACAAACAACCCTTTCCAATCCATTTATTCATTCTAAAAATATTTACTGAGTGCATTCCATGTACCAGGATTGGAGATAACAGCGATGGCCATGAGCTTGCAGTCCAGTGAGGGAGACAAACAAGTTCTAATAAATGGTACTTATTTCACCGCTCTGTGCCAGGTGTAGTGCTGAGCACCTTAAATACATGGTAAAGCATGATTTTCTCCACTGTCCAATGAAGTGACGGCACAAAGAAACTCAAAAGCCAAAGGCTCACTGCTCGTCAATGGAAGTGTCAAGACCAGAATCCATGGCCCCTAACTTTCGGTGCCCTTTCCACTACCAGGGAATCTTAACTTGGAGCCCATGAACTTGAGTGGGAAAAAATAAACAACTTTTGTATCTTTATTTTTCACTCTCTAACTAAAATTTAACTTTCTTCAATTATATATAGACCAAAAAATAACCACCCACAGCAATTTAGCAGTACCTGTGACTGTCACCAATAGAAATCACAGGCGTTTTCTTACATGACAGGTGCTGCCTATATCTTAAATATTGTGTATGCTCATTACTACTTCAACATTATGGAAGCTATTAGATCCACTGCTAGATATTATCTAATGAACTACTTTCAAAGGCATATATTACTACATAATAAAGTCTTTTAATATCTAAATGTTTTGGAACTGGTTTCCTCTACAATACTGTGCCTTCTACTTTATACCTCCAGAATAGCACTGTGCTGAGAAAGGGTTCTTAAGTCTTCCCATAACTGCTAACGGGGTGCATGGAACAAAAATGGGTCAGAACCCTACATTATAGCGACGGGCAGCCCACAGAAATCCCGAGGCTCTGCTCTGTGTCTTTGAGCAAGAAGCTAGGTTGGGGGTTTTATAATTAAAGGGAGACATAAACAGGAAAGAAAAGAAGCCGCAAAGACCCTTTCTTCCTCCCCTTTACGCCTATTCAGCTCAGCACGTGCCCTAAATGCGCTCCTCTGCCTGTCGCAGGTGCTGCTGACTCGGGGAGTGCCCATCTGTCCCACGTGGTGGGTGTGTCGGTGTTAAATGCGTCCCCGCTGTGGCAGGCGGGCTAACGCCAACCTCTGACCACCTGGAGGCCGAGCACCCACCACGCTCGGGACGGTGCCGAGTGACAGTCAACAAGTGGAAGGTGCCAGAAATTCCCACACCAAGACGGGATTCTAGAGTTTTTACCTGCCCCTAAGGCTCAGCCCCGCGGTGCCCCCAAGGCCCGACAGTCCTAGAGGGGAGCAGGAGTCCCCAGACCCAAGTTGCAGACAAGGAAGAGAAGAGCTGCGGGTGCGAGGTGCGGAGGAAGAGTGCGAAGCGGGATGGAACGCGCGGCTCGAGTCCGCCGAGTGCCAGCTGCGAGCGCAGACCCGGGCCTACAGCCAGCCCCAGGGGTGCTTTCCGCCCCTCCGGGCCCCCGCCCCGGGCGGAGGGCCACGGTCGGCTGCGGGATGCCTCTTACCCAGCCGCGAGCGGAGCCTCCGGCCACAGCGTCGGCGCAGCAAAAGCCGCGGCTCCCTGCCCGGCGTCTGGGCCTCGGCGGGGCCCCGCCCGCCCCCGGGGCGGAGGCTGGAGGCGGGGAGAGCGAGGTTACCCCCCGGGAGAGGTCCAGAAAGGTCCCGCCGCTGCCCCACCCGGCGCCGCAGCCCGGGCACCAAGGCCAAGTGCAGACTACACCCGGGCTTTGTGAGGGCACAGAGGGCAGAGCAGAGACGCGGGTCCCGCCGGCTTGGGGCGCTGCCCGCGGGGCTGACGCGCCCGACTCCCGGCACACCCTGCAACGCCCTCGGGCGCGACTGCGGAGGGCAAGGAGACCACCCGCCGCTTTCCGCCCAGCCCTCCGAGAAGAACCCGCTTCGCGTAACTGGGAGGGGCGAAGGTGGAGGCGGGCCGTGGGTGGAGGCCCCGCTGGTGGTGTCGTGTCCTCCAGTGCGTCCTGTACTTCTCACCTGGCTCCCACGACTGCTCGTGGAGACTGCCGTTCCCTCCCGTGCTTATTTCATAGATTAGACAGCCGAGCCCCTGCAAAGCCCATGGCTTGCCTTGGTGAGTGCAGGGGTCAGGCGGGGGTCAGCTGGCTCTCAGCCACTGCCCTCCACATCGTGACTACTTTCATGACCGGACTTTCTCAACTAACTGCTCTTTCCAGGCGGGTGCAAAGTGTAAGTAAGTGGTTCTCCACAATATCTGACCTGACAGCCCCTTTTACTATTACTCTAATATAATAATCCATAAAGGGTGCCCCAAAAGTCTTACTGCAACTTGGGATGTGTTGCAAGGTTTCCCCCAAAAAAAGACCTTGAAAGTATACTTATGTTCTTTACATTTCCTTTGTTTTGTGCCTTTTGAATTATTGATTTTTTAAGTTTTTTTTGTTACAAACTGTCTTCTATCTTCAATCAGAGGGACTAACACTGTGTCTGTGATACAATCACTGCGAACATTACAGCTCCAAACGCAGGTGGTGGACATTTCTGTTGGCAACTCAGCTGGACCTACAGCATTGCCTCTCTTCCATGCCTTTCCGAAAGGGGGACAACTCTGGTAACGAAGCCCTGATCAGAAAAAGGAACCCACATCACTGCAGGTGGGAATGTGAACGGTGCAGCCGCTATGGAAAAACAGTGTTGAGGTTCCTCAGAAAATTAAGAATAGAGTTACCATATGACCCAGCAACCCCTCTTCTGGGTATATATCCAAAAAAATTGGAAACATTTATTCACAAAGACATATGCACCCCTATGTTCATGCAACAGTATTTACAGTGGCTAAGACACGGAAACAACCAAGTGGCCTTTAATAAACGGCTGCATAAAGATGTGTACATATGTACTATGGAACACCAGTCAGCCATAAGAAAAGACGAAATACTGCCATTTGGGACAACTGGATGGATCTAGAGAATATCATGCTAAATGAAATTAAAGACAGAAAAAGTCAAGAACCACATGGTTTCACTCCTATGTGGGATATAAAAGTGAAAGCACAAACGAAAGAAAAAGAAGAAAGAAAGAAAAACTCACTTAGACACAGACAACAGTATGGTAGTTACCAGGGGGCAAAGGGAAGAGGGAGATGGTAAGGGGGGGTCAAATATGTGTTAATGGAAGGAGTCTTAACTTGTAGTGGTAAACACACAATGCAGTATACAGATGATCTATTATAGAATTGCACACTTGAAACCTGTATAATTTTGCTAACCAATGTCACTAATAAATTTCATTTAAAAATTAAAAAAGAGCAAAACTATATGAAATTATGGTAGAAAAAAAAAAGCTCTGAACAAAATAAGTATAATCTTCTTAGTTTTTCCAAGAGATGAATTCCTAGAAATTTCACCCTATGCAGAATTCCATATTTGCAATTACCTCAGCTAGAACTCAATTTATTTTACTTTAAAAAATCTTTTTTTCATACATGAGTGTCGTGGCAAGAGGTGGGGGCACCAGGACTCCTACAGGACTCTAACGATTGTTGTGTGGCACTGCCCGCCCAGGACAGGATGCTTTCATCGATGACTCCCACCTTCTAAAGGTCAACAGATTCCATTCCAACCATCCTGACAAACGAAAACACCCTGCCCCACATCCCAGCCCCATACCTCCCCATCCCAGTTAGGAAGCCCCGGTTTAACATGGGAAGACTGTGGGCAGGAAAGACTCACAGAAGACATGCTGCTTGCTGGATGCTTTGAGGTTAGTGGGTGTGGAATCAGAGTCAGGTAAGAACTGTGTCCTGAGCAGATCTCATATGCTAGGGGCTTCTAATTGTATTGATTCTATTATCTCACACAAGACCCCTCCTTCTCTGAAAAGCAGGGACTGCTACATCAGATGGCCAGGAGGGGGCCGCGAGCTTATTCACTCACTTGTGCAATGTTCTTTCATGGGATGGACATTCCCTGAGTCCCTGCCTGCTATGTGTCAAGCAAGGCCTGTGCCTGCTGCCTAGTCATGTACTCTTGACAAAATCAGACTCAGTTCCTACCCATGTGGGGCTGGTAAGTGGCTAATGTGTGCTCGGGGAGACAAAAACTAGAAGAAGCATCATTAAGGACAGAGGGGGAAGAGGACGTGAGAGGAGGAGCTGGAACTAATGAACAAACCCCAATTAAACAATATCCTCGAGAATGAAAAGCAAACCAGCAGGGCTTTGGGAATGCGCACAGGCTAGTGAGCAGGAAGGACTGGCAACAGAAATCAGGCTGGAATAGAAAATGAAACAAGAGAAAAGGGACCCTCTGAAAACAGGAAGGGCAGGCCCAGAAGGAAGAGCACAGTAAAGAGGTTGTTCCTGCAGGTTTGCAACTTTAAATAGTACCCTCTGTTTTGCCGAATCAGCAAGCCCCATCCTCATCCCTTTGCTGTGGCAAATTCTTGGATGAATAAGTCGGTAGAGAAGCGCAGCAAACCCTCCCTAGCTCAGAGAACAGCGCAGCCAAGGGGACACCAGCTTCTAAGCAGCTGCAGTGAGACTTGTGAGGAGCTGGGGATGAGTTCCTTCTATGTCCCTACTACAGGGACCAAGCAGCACAGTGTTCATGCTGCCACACCACCGAGTGGTCTCAGAACCGCGTTTGGGGGCGGGGGGACTGCAGCAGAGTATAATGATCATGTATTATGCCAGGTTTTGTAAAGGCAATCCCAACAACTTCCAAATGTGCTGTTTTCCTGACAGCCATCCTACATATCAAATAATAACAAAAGTTGCTGTCAGGCACTTCACAAACTACAAAGGCTCTACCTCAATAAGGATTCTTGTTGCAAGCAATAAACCAGCTCTGGGTAGCTTACATAGAAAAGAGACATTAAAGGCTCTCAGGGTTTCACAGCACCATCAAAATGATAAGGTAATGATGGCAGGAAAGTGGAAAGAAATCAAGATTGCTCTGCACCATCAAAATGCAGAAATCACAACACCATCTTTCAGCAGGAAAAGCCTGGCCACCCACGAATACTCCCACAGCCTTTGCAGATGACTCTAGAAGGAGTGACACAGTATGAAGGGAGTGAGAATTCAGGTCCTCAGTGGGGGGGCCCACTGGCCAAATCTACTACGCCAAAGGCCAGCGTCACAGCTGTCAGAACGGGGAGAGCATACTTGGCCCCTCCACTTCCACCAGGACGCTTATTATGGGTATTCCCCCCAAAAGGGGAAAAGGGTTGAATACTAGGCAGCCAAAAGGGAAGATGTCTAGTTTAGGCTGCATAAATATAAGAACTTACTATATACACTGTTTTCTAGTTACGTAAGTGAGGTAGCATAATAGTGAACACCCTCAGTCCTACAGCAACCAAGTGTTCTGCTAAATATGTCCACATTAGAGCGTGCAGGAGAGCAAGGGTGTGCGTGGCTTTGGCAGGCTCAGACTCTCCATCCACAGGGGTCTCCTAGGATGCAGAAATAAGTACTGAATCTGGACTCGTCTTTGTCAGAAACTTAGTCTCAAACTCAGTTTTGGGCAACTCTTTCTGCCTAAATTTCCTCATCTCTAAATGAGATAAAAACCTGTCCTCCTACCTCAAAGATATGTTGGAAAAATAAACACTATGTCTTTTGGGCCATGAGTACCTCAGAGTATGAGAGACTATGAAGACCAAAGGTTATCTTTGTCTTGTACACCACCACTCTCGCAGAGGAAGTATTTTACTGCATCATTAAAATGGGTATTTTCACAAGTATCTACCTCACAGGATCCTTTGCAAATTAAGTGAGTTAATACAGATAAAGTGACTGGTATCAAGACTATACCTGGCATTGAATATGTATATTATTACTCAGTATATGGTAGGTAATAAAGAGTAATTACTAAAGTGGCGAATATTATAGCTATTGTTGTTATCTGAGGTTCAGCTGCTGTAGTAGATACTGAAGAAAAGAAGCTCAACATGACTGCCAGGCAAACGGACTAGTATGAACATTGGGCCTGGTATATAAATATTAGATCTAATTTCTCAAAGACGGGAGTTACAATGTGGAAAAGCTAACTACTCACTGTACAGGCAGATGTACTGCACTGCAAAGTGCCCCTCAGATGTAAAATTGAACCTGAGAGTGGGCACAATGCTCTCAATAGATGAAGCAAAAAGTGGGAGAGGCCTCAATCTATCCTCCGGGGCAAATAATGCTGCAGGTTTTCCTTCCGACTCAAAAGCACCACCCGGCTGTCCAGGGAAATGCTCGCTGCCCAGAACCTCGGTTCTGCAATTTCCTAGCTCCCTGAGCTCCCTACTGCGTGGACTTTTCCTGTGTTTTCCAAACATGCATAGAAAAGAGACAGGTGAAGTAGTAGGACTGCTCCCTGCTCCAGGGGTCAGGAAGACCATCACTCCCCCGACTCTCCCCAAGTCCTGAGTTTTTCATTGAATACTAACCCTCCAGGTGCTTATCAAATGTAAGTTATAAATTTACTGGATTTGTCTTCTGAGACAGCCTATTTTAGCTCATTTTTGGTGCCTATTTTTTATTTAGGAACCATTCTGCTGAACCCAACACACTTTTATTGGGTGAAAAACACACTGCTGAGCCCTGGGGACAAAGATGGACAAGACAGTACCTGCTCTCAGAGGGTCTATATTGTTCTTGGAGAGACGCAGTTTGTCATGTTATACATCACTTAATCAAAGGGAGTGATCAGTAACCATGACATGAAGTACCAAAGGAACTAAGATTGGGAATGACAGGGCTCGCTGCTAGGACTAAGGCAAGTGTGGGAAGCAGTACCTTTTATTTTTTTATTGTTGTTCAAGTACAATTGTCCCCACCCCAGCCATCCCCACTTCCCACCAAGGACACATGGACAAAACCAAGGGGGAGGGTGGAAGCAAGGGAGGGAGGTGGCTTTGGCTGGGGAAGCAGTATCTTGAAGGAACCAACACTGACAAAGAACCAACCATGGGTTGTAAAGGAGCCCCTCCCACTCACCAGCTCTTGCTCTGTGATACAGTGGTACAGTACAAGACACAACCAAGGATCCCAAGGTCATGACCCACTCCCACACCTCCTCACTTGGATGCTCTGTTCTTTGGGACTCTATACCTGTGAATCCAGACAGAAATGCCGGCAGAGGCTCTGTGGGCAGGAAAAAAAGACAATTCTCATTTACAGTTTGCCTCAGGGTTGTTAATGCTCCCACCTCCTATTATAATAGAGTCTGAGAGAGCTGGACTTCTTAGATATCCAAGAGATTATCACAATGATCCATCACACTGTTGATATAAAGCTGATTGGACAGGAAGAGCAGGAGGGGGCTAGTGTGCTAAATGGACCGATAAGATGCATGCACTACCGAGGACAGGAAAGAAACCCTACGAAGAGTCAGAAACAGGCCATTTCATTTACTACCTAGACCTTGAAATTTTTTCTGTCTAGTCAGTTGACTCTTCTTTAGCTTTTCTTTGGATTTTCCTTTTGGATTTGATCAAAGGGTTAAGCAGGCAGAAAACACCCAGACTTTAGAATTACTTGGCCCATCTGAGACAGGTAGAAGAATGGCAGATTTTGTGACATGTGAGGGCACAAAAACCACCTTGCCTCTGGGTATCAAAGGTGATGTCCAGGTCAAAGTAGGTTAGGTGATAAGGAGGTTCAAGAGGAAGTGTCCCAGCCTTTCAGTGCATCCCAGAATTCTCTGAGTGATCAGCAGACAGTTCCAGGAAGTGAACAAATCCAAGAGGACCTTCTGATTAGTTCACAGTCTTCCTCTATAGGTATAATGTCTTGTGTTTTTCATGATGCTATAATAAAGTCAACTCAAGCATTTAAAATAAATAAATAAATAAAATTTTCTATCTAGCCCTTTACTTTGCTGATCCCTGTTATAGATGCTAAGGAGCATGGTCAACAACTGTCTGCCTAATTTGACCCTCGGTGCTAAATTGGCACCATCCACCATCTCCACTTCTTTTTAGTAAAGCCATTGACTGTCCTCCAACCTTGCCCGTTGGGAAGGTAATTATGGCATCCTGGCTTCTGGCAGTTAAGAGCCACCTCCTGCCCTCTAACATCCCACAGATGCTAACAAGCTGTTTGTAAACACTTCTCATTCCATCATCCCTGGCCTTAGTGGCACTGGTGGCCCTCTCACCAGCACACTTGGATGGCTTGGCAACTGGTGTGTCCTGTGTGCCCTCTCATGGGACATATCCCATCATGGGTCTTTACATAATGGAGCCTCTCCAACATGCCCACTCCCGTCCGCCTCTTTATTCCTTCCTGCACTGTTGTCGGAGTGAAGAGAAGGAAGGCTGAGGGAAGCCTCCTAAACCGCAGAGCAGAGCTTCAGCAAAGCCAGTGGCGAGTCCTTGAGCCAAACTAGCCTGTCCGAGAAGTCCCATGTCTCCCAGGAGTGGGCCATTGGCTAGGAGCAGCCTGTAGAAAGCGTGCCTCAGTGCAAATGCAGGTAGATCTGGGAGCACCGCAGCTTAGCCCTCGGTCAGTCACGGTGTAAGTAGAGGTGTGTGAGACATATTCTCATGGCCACCGTAGGAACCCAGGACAAAGATTAGGGTGGGTATGACATGGCCTGCTTTAACTCCCAGTCTGCATCTTTAATGACAGGTCTGGCCTGTAAGATGGCACAAGCTGCCACTTGGGATGACACTGCTCTTGGCTAGAGGAGGGCAAGTCAGAACAAGAGGGCTCCAGGGCAACTGCAGAGGGGCAAGGTGACTCATGGGTGCCCCACCTCTTCTTCTTGACATTACACTTCCCATCCAGGCAGGAAAGGAACATCTGCCCTCCTTCAGAAACAATCTCCTCCTGTTCCCCCATTCTGAGAGGGTAAATTCATCGGAGGCCCAGGTTGTGAGGTCAAGGTCAGAAACATCTCATCTGGGATGAGCGCATCTGCCTAGATGCTGTCACTGCTCCAAGCAGATGGACTGGTGCCATCATAAGTGAAAACTACAGCCCACGAGCCAGCGATCCTAGAGAGCCACGAGATAGAAGGCGTCTCAGAATGTTAGTTGTGGAAGCATGACTACCCCAGAGGGAAACTGAATTGCTCAGAGCCCTCCAGTGAGAAAATCTGGCTTCTAAATCCTACTTGAATTTCCCCCCAAAGCCATGAAGGTGTAAAAGACACAGAGCTGATCATAAGCTAAAGTCCCAGAAATGCAGGTCCAGGAAGGCACCCACAAAGAAAGCTGTCTCGAGGTGCTGATGGTGGTGGTGCAATGTCTCAAATAGCCATAAAGGGAATGTCCGGGCCACTCTGGAGTTGCTCATTTCTGCCAGCAGCTTGGCCTCTCTTCTGTCTGCTCCAGCATCAGCACCATCTCAAGGGAAGGCTCCTGAGCCGCATCTTGCTCAGATCCAGCCTCACTGTTGCTTGTTTCTACCAGAGAGGTGTGGAGCTTCACAGTCAGTCTAGAATTAAAACTGCCTTGCAGGGAAGTCAGGGCTCTGGGCGTTCTCCCCACTAGGAGCTCTCCTAACTGGGACACTTGTGCCTCCTCCGCTTCCGCTCTTCCAATGTTACCAGACTGGGTTAAGAGAATCAGCAGGTGAAGTGGTATATCCATATAATTCCCCATCATCACTATAGTTTTATCAAAACATTTAAAGTGAAGCTCCTGAGGTCTATTTCTAGCTCTGTTCCTAGGGTCTCCAGCCTAAGAAAACTCTCTAGCAAGGTGACAGCTTTCGGTTTCTTTCCAGAATGGAATCCTAACCCCACCACTTGAGTTGTGCAATCTGAGCAGTTACTGAGACTCGATGTGCCCTCATCTGTGTCTCTTCTGTAAAATGGTGATGAGAATACGACCTCCCAAGGCTGCTGTTACAAGATAACCTGTGTAAAACACCTGGCATGAAACAGATGCTCAACAGAGCTGGGGCTCTGAATTTTAGGCTTGAGAATGAGCTAGAAGTAGTAGTGGGATTAGAAATCCACCCAGAGATGAGAATACTCTACCAGGGTGTCCAACCCATGGTCCACGGGCCACATGCAGTCCAGGATGGCTATGAATGTGGCCCAACACAAAACTGTAAATTTACTTAAAACCTTTTTTTTTTGCTCATCAGTTTTCGTTAGTATTTATGTATTTAATGTGTGGCCCAAGATAACTCTTCTTCTTCCAGTGTGGGCCTAGAGACACCAAAAGGTTGGACACCCCTGCTTCAACTGGACAAAACCAGGGAAAAAGCCCAGCAAGCACTGACAACAGGGGTGCAGCTGGCGGCAAGACTGCATCTGCGCCCTGGTCATTGCTATCTTCTCCCTTGAATTCCTGGTTTAGCAGGCATGGAAATACAGAAAGTCCTAAGTCGCACCCTTATTATTAAATTAAATAATGGACAGTAAAACACCTTGAAAAACAGAACATTCTATAGGAACCTGAAAGACAAATATTAATGTTAGATTCTTATAGTTGCAATAAACAGAGATCTGTCAAGGTTATCTCATAAATGGGGAAAGTAGGGAGTGAAAGGGTGGTATTGTGAAATATTTATGGAAAACAGGAACCTTAGTCCAGTAATTAAATCCCACAGGAACCCAGGAAAAGCCCACCACCCAAGTCACACTGAGCTGTACAGGAAAACCGCTCAGGATCCAGCATTTTGAGGGGCCTGATGACCTTGTCCCCTTTCAGAAGTAGAAGGTCACAGATCCTACTCCTGAACACTCCTGCCCACTGAACACTCAGATGTTCTCTGTCTGCTTCTGCGTCTTCTCAGTTCTTTTATGACTTAAGGGCTGATTCTGAGTGAGTACTCTAGTACGTATTCCTAAGTCATCGACTAAGCCACTGGAATTGTCCCCATAGTCCCCGTCCAGGCAGAGCTTCTCCTGTCAGGGTAACTTTTCACCAGTCAGACCATGGGTTGGCTTCCCCTTGGGCCAGGTGCCCAGCCCACATCCTACCAGCTAAGACCTAATGTAGAGGGTCAGAAGAATAAAAACACACAACTCCTAGGGCCTTTGCCCCCAGCAAAATCTTTGGCCTGTAACATTTTTCTTAGAACATGGTTGATGGTGATAGATTACATGATTGGAGAAGAAAAAATAAATAAATGAAAATAAAAAATCTTAAGCCCAGCATCAAACTAAAAAACTGAAAAAGTTAGGAAAATGTAATTTTAAACGTTATCAAATGTTCCACACACATCACTTTCAAACATCTCACTGTTTAAATAAAAGTTCAGGCCACACAGAAAATCCTAACTTAACTAAAAAAACTGTATATAGTAGTTGGAAACACGTAGGCCAAACTACATTAAACTAATTAAGACAATATGGAATCTGTAGACCTGGGGGAGCCAAGTACCACAAGATGGC
Organism: Macrotus californicus; assembly: GCA_007922815.1. Classification (NCBI taxonomy): domain Eukaryota; kingdom Metazoa; phylum Chordata; class Mammalia; order Chiroptera; family Phyllostomidae; genus Macrotus; species Macrotus californicus. The sequence continues at coordinate 24,068 of VMDR010007603.1, forward strand.
AGCATTGTCCCGTCTATGCTCTATCAGGCTGCTAGAGCAGGCTCTAGAAGTGCCCTATTCTTCCTTGAAGCTACTGTATTTTTAAGAGGCCTGGATAGCCCCTAGTTGACACAGAAGATGTAAATCTAAACAATAAATGTGGCATCCGTTTTTCTGCCGTCCAGAATACTCATTACCTGAGTCCATTTGATTCCCAAGATCTTGGGACTGGCTATCACTTTTCTAGTCTAATTGAACATGTAATTAGGCACGGAAGCAGTGGCTTGTGGACTATCCACAAACCATGTCTGTATTACAGGAATTTAATCTTTTTACTGTAATATTCCTTATTTAGCATTTCTGTAATCTAGTTTTTATTGCAACTATTTTTAATGTCTGAACCTCCTCCTAGATTCAATGTGATCTCAAATGTGATGATTAATTTTGTATAGTGACTTGGCTATACCACGGTACCTAGATATTTGGTCAAATGCCACTCTAAACATCTTTTAGATGAGACTAACATTTAAATTAGTAGACTTTAATGGGTCTCAATCAGTGGAAAGCCTTAACAGAAAAAGACAGAGGTCCCCTGAGGGAGAGAGGATTCTTCCGCCAGACTGCCTTTGAACTCAAGCTGGAACATCAACCCTTTCCCGGGTCCCCCCACCCACAGTCATGTGGGCCAACTGCTCAATCTCTCTCTCTCTCTCTCCCCTTCTCTCTCAATCACATACACACATATCCTAGTGGTTCTATCTCTCTCAGTCACATACACACATATCCTAGTGGTTCTATTTCTCTCAATCACATACACACATATCCTAGTGGTTCTATCTCTCTCAGTCACATACACACATATCCTAGTGGTTCTATTTCTCTGGAGAACCCTGATTAATGCACCAACAATAGGCCAGGCACTACTGTAATACTGAATAATTATTACTACTTATTATTACTGAATAATAAGATGATTAAGAAATATCCTTAATCTTGAGAGACATGTTAAGTGCTAAGGCAAAGATATTAAGTACTACGAGAAGACAAGAACAAAGAACTTTGGGAGGTGGTTTGGAAAAATTCTGAAGCAATGACAAGTGAGTCACAAAGAGTGAATAGATGTCCAACAGGCAGACATCACAGGACGAAGGACCCTAAGCAGTAGAAACCCTGTGAGCAAAAATACACATGCACAAGGGGGCAAAATAAGTACCACCCCCATGTGGGTGTGACTTCAAGATACTATGACATTGCATCCGACATTTCTTTAGCTCCACTATTTTGTTAAGGGCTTTTATATGGATATCAGAACACCTTAAAACGTTATGAAGCCAAAAACACTTACCCAACTTTACAGTTTAGGAAACTTAAGTACACAGGGTTCAAGCAAGTCCATGGTCCCAAATCAAACAGGAGTATAAACCACAGCAGTCTGACTTCAAAGGCCACAATCCTAACAATATTACTAAGGCCATATATATTATAAAAATTTTAAATTTTATGATCAAGGCAGAAGCCAGGAAACTTCAAGTGTCTATACATGTTTCTGTTGCTTAATATTCCCTGCATAGTGTTCACTTTTGACCGTCTTTTCCAAAGTCCTAATAACAGTCAAGCCCAGCACACGGGTGAGCAGCAAGCACCCACATGCTCTGAGTGATTTTCAGCCCCGTTCCTGTCCCGATTTGAACACTGCAGGCCTTCAGAAGCACGTTAGGAATTATTTATGATTTAAACTAGAAGGAAGTGACAGTAGGGGGCGACCTTATCCTAAAAATAGGTGAATTTCATTAGTTTATTATTCTTTGCATGCCTATAAATCTCCCTTATTCAGGGTACACAAAAGATACATTACCTTTCCCTTCTACTTCATTCTTTGCCTTTCCTTTTCTCTTTCTCAGTTATCACCCCCATCCCACTCCAAATTTTACCTATCTTCTCTCTGACTGTTCTGCCTTCACATTGTATTTCTTTGGAATTTTTGCTTTCAGTGTTTTTTAAACTAGTCATAACCGTCTCCCTTGACTACTTCCTTCACTCTCTTAAAGGCTCTGAAAATACACCTAGTCTCACCCAAATGGCCTCATACATGCTAAAGAGCAAAGACAAAATGAGTAAGCTAACAACAGAACAAATCTTAAATATCTGTCAAATTGGTACAAAAATAATGTCTGAACAAATATACAATATAGAAACTATCTTCATCTAAATGGGAAACCCAGAAACTAAGTAACTGCTGTTACTATGTACACAATGAGGTCTGGAGGTTTAATAATTACTGGGTCATTGCTTTGGAGGAAATCATGTATGTGTGTGTACATACACACATACAAACCCAATCATGGGGAACACATTTATACAAAATTCTATGAAATATTCATAAGAGTTCATGTTTCCTCCAAAGGTCATCAATAGAAGTCCCTCTCCCAGGGGTCTAAGGACTCCCAAATTAAAGAAATAATAATAACAAACATGATCTAAAATATTCTATTAGTCGGGATTTTCCATTACTTATAGGCTGCAGATGCAGGGATCCTTATGAAGCACTTTCTATCTACCAAACCACTAATAGTAGCTATTATTTTTATTCTCAAATAAAAACTTTATGAAGTTGGGTAATTTCAACTAGAATCTTTTCCCAACACTTTCTACTTTCTGAAAAGCATTTCAGGAGTGAGCGAGCACTACGTGTGTGACACACTATAGGGAGAACATCAAGAGGAAGGTGAAAGGAGAGGGAAGCAAAGGGGCGGCATGGTTGAAGGGATGCCCATGAAGGGAAGTCCCCAGCGCTGCGAAGACAGCAGCATTTGATCGATGACTTTGGGTAATTCAGAGGCCTTTTTAAAACAAATGTGTAAAAAGTAGTCCTCATTTTATAACCTCAAAAATCAGACAAGTACATGAGGGTTTACAACTGTCATATTTATGAACCATCCACACAAAAACTCACAGAAGACACACTCCATGTTACATTCCACATCTATGTATCTCCATGATAACATCCTACAAAATCAACTTCCATCACTTCAGTTCAGTACATATGGTACAGTTTCAAAACAAAGGCAATATTTTTCAACCCAAAAACCATAGGCAATTTTTTTCAACCCAAGTTCCAATTCATTTTGTGTAAAAATACAGTAAGACGAATTATAAGAGTTCTGTCCAGGTTTAATAAGATATGTTTCTAAGCTACTGAAATACAGCTAAAGTTAGATTTTAATTACCAAGGTAACAGTACTTCAATGTACAACTGACCTAAAAATAGTGGATGCTAATATATGTTGTCAACATTTTTAAAAATCTTCAAAAGTTAAATAATGCAACTCTAAAAGTATATGTGCATTGCCATTTATTCAGTAAACATGATTTATTTTAATACAACTCACAAAAAGTTCAATTAACCAGATTTCTTTATTTCCTATCTGCTTACCTATTCCACTCTTAAACCTGACTTTATATCAAAAGCAGCAATTCAGAATTTATTTCACAAGATTAATCCCAAAAGTTACTAGATGGCTTTTTAAACTATTTCACTCTTTATAAATATAAATCACTAAATAATCTAGACCAGTGTGGGAAGCTCTTTAAAATTTGCACGGGGTCCCGCCTCGGAACTAATAAGTAAGAAGCTTCCTGAATGTCTGGGTTGTTTTTTTAAGTTCCCAGGTGATAATGATAGGCAGTCTAACGGGGGAACCTCTAACGGAGACCATTAGACCAGTGGTCCTCAACTTTTAAAGTGCCTATGTTCACTTGAGGAAACTTTTTTTTAAAAGCAAAACAGATTTTCTTCAGCAGATTAAGAGCGGTGTCTAGGAACCAGCATTTAACTAATCATTGCAGGTGGTCCACAGTCCACTCAGAAACAGTGCCCAGCCTTTTTCAGATTGTAAATGAGTACATTCAGCAATTCAGGCAACATGTAGCCTTTTAAAATAAAATATATTTATATGCTTAACATGAGGTCAAAGTCAAGTGAATTGTGAGATCATAACTCATTCATTAAAGAAGGAAAAAGCTTTCAAACAAACTATTTAAACCTTTAAACAGACCAGTTCTAGCACTCAACTTAAAGCTAATGCCTTCTCCATCATTAATTATCCTTATATGTGACCAGAGGTATTGATTCCAGCTCATCAAAAATGTAATGTGGATTATAAAAGACACACATCTAATCATATACCTTTACAGATTCTATACAGTCTCTGTGTAACCGACTGGAGACCAGCTGGATGTTAAAGAACACTAACACAGTAAATAATATATTCTTAAACAATGAAACTTCATATTTCCCGCACATAAGCTTCTACTTACAATACTGGGGGGAGGGGTGGAGATCTAGAAAACATTAACGGCATCATGCTACCTCTTCTGTGAAGAAGCCATTTATCAATTTTCCACAATTCTTGTCATTATCTATAAAACTGGTAGTTGGTATCTATCGTTCTCCTTTAAGAATTTGTTAAAAGCACACAAAAAAATAACCACATGTAAGGCCACACAGCAAATCAGAGAACAGAACTAGCGATTAGATTTTCCACTTGGAAAGTTGAGCTCACTATCTTATCAGCTTGACAACTGTATCTCAATGTGTGATGACTCTTACTAAGTATTATAAATATTTAAACATATTTGAGTGTGTGACAGCTTTGCCACCACCTTGCCAAACTTTAGGAAAAGCAACCTACTGTGAACCCAGAAGCTACGTAAGAGCTAAACAGCAAACAATGCCAGGAAGCAAAGTGTATGGTTAGTGGACTCTATCTGGCATCTTGCTCACCTACCCTACGCCTAAGATGCTATTATTTATTGTGTACACACTTTTCTATCATGTTCTTCACAAAACTTATACCACCTCTTTTCCAGCAGCATATGTGATTAAACGTTGGCATTTTTTCTTACCCAAGCAATGAAAAAGCACTGCCAAAAACCAGCACTGTATTACCAAATAATAATTTTTAACCATTTAAAGTCTAGACTATTAAAAACAATCAAACCATTTCCAGTTTATAAATGATTCAAGACCAAATGAATTTAAAATGAATTTTAAAAGTAAGCAAAACGAAAGTTGAAAAATTACCCATAAATATCCAAACCAAGTGACACTGTGTCTTCGACTTAGGAAAAAAAAAGTAGCTTCTTAAATGGCTGAAATGAACGAACAGAGACAGCATTCCAGGGGAAGGTTCCAAAACAGCACACCATAGTAAAAGGCACCACCCTAACTTGAGTCTGCACTTAAGTCACCTTAACCCGAAGAATACGGGACAGCTGAAGGGAGCACACACACAGCCAACTTTTCACGTCCTCTTCGCCGGTCTGGCGGTCAACTGCTTCTCTCTTTCAAATTCCTTCTCTCGTTGCTGCTCCCTTTCCAACTCTTCTTTCTGCCTCTTCTGCTGCAGTTTCAGTGCTCTTTTCTATGACAAAAAATTCAAAAACCAAGAGAACAATCAAGGCTTATAGGTTAGGGCCTAATTTAAAAGTAACAGTGCTCTGATCTGAGGTGACCAATACACATTTATAAATTTCATACTTAACTTTTAAAGTCATTCTGGGTAATTTAAGGTCTCCTTAGACCAAAAAAACAATGTGTTATTCTATTAAATGAGAATTGCAGTGACAAATTCAGAGAACACGAGCCCACCAGCCCAGCTATTAGTAAAAAGACCCAGAGTGGAATTCCAAAGAATATTTTAAAAGAAAACAATAAAAAATAAATTTTAAAAAAATATACCATGAATTAAGTATGTTATTGTATATGGATATATAAGAAGTCAGAAAATGAGTACTGAAGAAAAACAGACAATTAAACCTCTACTTTTGTAAAAAATGTAAAAGAACCTCCCAACTCACTTTTAACTTTGATGTCTTTTCATGAAGCATCAGCATTTCTTTTCTTATGTTCACCAGCTTGGCATGATAGTGTTTAGCTTCGGTGAACTTACCACGGGAAAATAAATGAAAAGCCAAGTTAAGACAGACTGAAATAGCAAAATGGATAAATAAATCAATGCCTAAATTACAGTTCATCCTTCCTAAAGTGGTCAAATTTTTTAACGTCTTAATCATCTCCACAATTTAATTCCAATATTTACATTTTACTTAAACCATTAGTAGAATTTTGAAAACGTATGATTCAGTTCATATTGATAAAAAGCAGTTACTAAACATAAAATAGATATTTGTATTACAGACAGATAATATTTTGCTTTAAAAACATGCAATATTATCCTAAAACCTCAGTAAGACTACCGAATAATGCTCTCAGTTTCAAGTGAGAAAAGTAAAATACGCCCTACGGCCTTTACAAGGGAAAGGCCAAGCCAGGACACACAAGACAGTTTAAGTGACTGCCCATCAGGAAAAGCCAAGCTGTGTCTAGAGGGCCCTGAGAGGGGTATGGGCTTCTGAAGTCAGACCAAGCAGAAGAACCTCTGGAAGGACACTTTTCTCCCCAGGGAGTTTTAGGTGTGGACTTTCCATCTCAGCCAGAAATGGCAGAAAAGGAAAAAATCACCACATTCTCAGTCAAGGTAACAGAAAGTGAAGACCAGGTAACAAAAAAGAGAGAAGTGTCAGTAGATTAGCAACCTTCATGCAGCTATACATAAAGTCATCATCTGGTGAGCTCTACAGCTTACAGACCCTCTCTGTCTCTCTCAACTTCCAGCTTTCAGTTCCTAGAGGATAATCAGAACTGGTCTGGGGCTGAGAGAAGACAAAAGAGGAAGATTTAGTTTCTGCCCCCTCAAACAGAAACAACAGTATTACAACTGCTTGGTTCATTTATCATTAATTCATTCAACAAATATTAGTAAGTCACTGAGGCGCTGTCTGCCTCCTTCACGAGAAGTCAGGAACTACAAGGCAGAAGACACAGTATTTACTACCACAGGCCTCTGACTGATGCTAGAGAAGATGAACCTTCTTTCTGATTGTTATAAAAGGAAAACATTAATAAGCCATCATTTGTCCAATGCGTAAAAGTCCATAAACTCATGTAAACCAAGCTATCTGTAATGTTCTTAATGAAGAGAAAAGTAGTCCTAAATTCCTAATTTTTGGTAATTCTTGTTTCTTAAAATAGAGTATCGGTTCTCCTCATCAAAAAGCTATAAAGTTTCTGATGAATTTCAACTATTATTGTTTATATTGAAAGATATAAAGTGTCCATAAACGACCCTCAAAGGGTCTGTTTCAGCACTGATTTGTTATAACGTTATTAAAATACCATACAATTAAATAAAATATGAATTTAAAAAACCATGTAATTGATAAAAAGAGATGTACTTTCCTTAAGGGGAAAAACAGTATCCCCAAAGTTTCTTACTTTTAGTCTCATTTATAAAAATAACGATCTATTCCAGACTTTCATAAGTAAGTTCTATTTCCTATCACAAATTCGACATTTGAAAGATAACAATTCACACTAACAGACGTTCCAGTAAAGTGAACCGAAGTTCCCTATTACAAGACAAATTCCAACCTTTAAAAGTTAGGGGACAAGGTCCCAAACACACATGCGCACACAGTTGGGGGGTAAACCCACTATTTCTGAAACAAGATGTCTTTAGCTACGTCAGCTAAGTCACACTCACCAAAGCATTAATATCCAACATGGAATGACATTCTGTAAATTTTGAAATCTCTTGTTCCAGTGTGTCTAACAACACGACTTGGTTCTGTCTGGAAAAAAAAAGCACACAGCCAATATAAACATTACATGCTCTAAGTGCCGGTTCGTTCAAAGTAACCACATCCACCTCGGTTAATGGTAAAGGTAGCAATTAAGTGGGAAATTTACTGATTCTTCAAGGCTTATTTGGATTAGTATAATCTTTTTCAAAATAATACTTCAAAGTCACAGTCTAAAAACTAAATGTGTCTTTTATTCTTGCCTCAATTTCAAATTCTAGTAACCAAAATCACCAAATCATTTAAAATCATTTTATTACTTATTCCTTTTAACAACTTCCTGTATTATCCCCCAAAAAGTTTTTTATAATATCTTGCCCAAGAAACTTGATGTTTTATATGTATATTAAAATTGGAAGAATACCACAAAGTAAATGAGCAGCAGTGACTTTTTAGATCAGAGCTGGGAAAAATGCCGTATCAAGGGATAAGTAAGTCTAAAGGAATAAATAGGAAGATGGGGAAAAAACTAGGAATTACAAGATTCCCCTACCAATAATCAGTTATGTGATCTTAGAAATTTTAGTTATTTCTCTGGGCCTAAATTTCTTCATGGATAAAGTCAAACAATGTAATTTCAAAGGTTCCTCATAAAAATTCTAATTCAAAACCTTCTATTGAGAAAGAGAAGCCAACTTTCCTAATATACTTCTCTAGGTTAATCAATCCTAGGACCACAGGAATAAGTGACATTGGGGGGGTCACCTAATAAAATATTTTAAAGAATACTATTGACAAAAAAAATATGTCATGATTTGCTTGCAAAACTATTGCTAAAAAGAAATAATGATGAGAAAAAGAAATAACAACGAGGAGACCGAGGGCAGTTACAGAGCCTCCACCACCGAGCACCGAGTTTGGCAGACCCCAGAGGTCATAGATTTGTCCCTTCAGCTCCAACTAGAGACCACAGGAGGTGAAATAGAGAACAGAGGAGAGGAAAACCCAGCAAGTCGATGACCTGAGATAAGCAGGAAAGCAAACAGAGGCTGTTACTATGAGAAAGTAATACAGAAAAATCAACAAACCAAAAGTTGGTTCTTCAAAAGATCAATAAAATTAATAAACCTCCAGCCAAACTAATAAAAAAGAGAAGATGTAAATTACTAACATAATTTATGGAAGAGGAGTCATCACAACTGATCCCATGGGCATTAAAAGGATAATAAAGGAATACTTTCAACAACTCTATATCTGTAAATTTAATAACTTAGATAAAAACGGCTACTTCCTTGAAAGACACAAACTACCAAACCTCACACAAGGAGAAATATAATCTAAGTAGGCCTACATCTAACAGCAAATGGCACCAGATGTTAGATGTTGGTCCTTGAACTTGCATAAGAAATAATTCAGAGCCAAGAACTAAAATACAAGTGCAAGCTTATTTAGAAAGTCACAGAGATAGAAGACGTGAGCCATAGAAAGAGGAAGCCAGTTGGGCTGCATATTCTCAGGAGGTAAGTTACAGAGGCAAAAGGAGGGTCCTTACAGCTTAGAAAAAGAAAGCAAAGGTAATGAGCCTGGGGGAAGAAAGGGGGAAGGAAAGATGTAGGTGTGTGAAAGGGGGGAGGAGAATGGGGGGGGGTGGCGGAAGACACAGGAGGCAGAGGGTGGGAGGGCACCAGAGGGAAGAAGGGGATGGAGAAAGGCATGGGCTTGCTAGACAGAGACAGACAGACAGAGAAAGACAGAGAGAGAGCTCAAGTGAGCAAACTGGGTCCTTCTTTTGTGTTTTTATCTGTTTCCTAAAGGTGGGAATTTTAGGGGAGAATCTCAATAGAATATTCATCAGCTTTCCAGGTGTGTCCTTCAGGGTCACAATGTCTACTGATCGGTTGGTGCTAGGGTAGGGAGTCATTAGTCAATGTAGCTGGTCCTGCTGTCAGCCACGGTGTAGCTCCATCTGGTTTTGCTGCTTTTCTGGGCCTGGAGCTGAAACACAATAGTGGCCTAGATATTATCTCTAGTTTGACCAAAACCATCTCCTGAACAGACTCAAGGCTTTCTTCCTGATGCAGGTTAGAACCTCCCTGTCCTGAGGGCTTAATGTGCGAGGAAGTGGTCTTGTAAGGGCTTGTGTAGGAATCACATGAGGCTCTTCTCTGGCCCCTTTGTTTCTCCTCTAAGGGAGGACAGGCCAGGTCCAGAAAAGGTACGGGAGGGTCTACCCGGAATAACTAGCAACATGCTAGGGGAACAAAGGTCACCCTGGGGGCAAGGTCCCACTCTACAGTGCTTGTTTTCCCAGTTTTGCTAGGTCCTAGTGACCTTCTATACCTGGCTTATCATCCCTACTCTGCTCATGTCTAACAGCCTACTGTATCATATTTATTAGAGAAATTTAATTAATCCCAGAAATGAAAGCACCAGGACCAAACAGAAGTAGAGGGCACATTTCCTATGAGGCAAACATTACCCTAAAAACAAAACCAGACAAAGACATCACAAGAAAGGAAAATCTATAGACCAACATATTTCATGAACACAGATGAAGAAATCCTCAATAAGATATGGCAATTAAATCCAACACTGTATAAAAAATGCATATACCACAACCAAATGGGATTTATTCCATGTACGCAAAGCTGGTTCAATATTTGAAAAGAAAGCTAAAGAAGAAAAATTATATGGTCCTGTCAGTTGATGCAGAAGAAGTACTTGACCAAGTCCAACACCATTCATGATTAAAAACACTCTCAACAAATTAGGGAGAGAGAGGAACTTCAACTTGCTAAAGAACATTTTTATAAAAAACTATAGTTCACATCACCCTTGTGGCAAGAATCTAGATGTTTTCCCCCTAAAATCAGGAAGGAGGAAAAGATGTTCATTCTCACTACTCCTATTCAATACCATACTGGAAGTCCTAGCTAATGCAACCAGAAAAGGAAAGAAAATAAAAGGTATACAGATTAGGAAGAAAAAAATAAAACTATTTTTGCTCACAGATGACATGAATGCCCACGTGGCAAACCCCAGGGAGTCAACAACCAACCTCCTGGAACTAGTGTGTCAGTGTGGCCAGGTTAACAGACGAAAGTCGGCTGCTTTCCTGTGCGCCAGCAGTAAACAATAACCCCCTCAGATGAAACACTTGGGCATAAATCTAACAAAATTTGTACAGGCTCCATATGTAAAACTCTCAAGAAAGAAATTTTAAATAGATGTAAATAATGGAGAGATATTTCAAGTACATGTAATAAAAGTCTTAATATTATGGTATCAATTCCTCCCAACTTGACCTACAGATTCAATGCAGTCCCAATTTAAATCCAAGCAAATCACTTTGTAGATACAATAAACTGGCTCTAAAATTAACACAGAAAGGCAGACCTAGAGGAGTCACTGCATCCTGCAGAGCAGAGTTGGGAGACAGACTCCGCAAAATCAAGACTTCCAAAACTCCAGAAATCGTGACAGCATGGCGCTGGAGAAAGAACACACTGATCAGTGCAACAGTGTGCAAAGCTGTTAGAACCTCACAAATACAATCAGCTGCTCTTTGATGAAAGAGTTAAGATAATGCCGTGGAGAAAGAAGAGTCGATTCGAAAACTGGTAGGGTAACAACGGCACATGCACGTGAAAGGACGTTAACCTGGGCACAGAGCTCCCACCTTCCATAAGAACTGAAAAAGGACGACAGATCTAAATGTGAAATGTAAAATTCTAAAACTTGTAGAAGTAAACACGGGAGAAAATCTAGGTGACCTTGATATGGTGAATAATTTTTACATTCAATACCAAAAGCATAATCCATTAAGGACTTTAAAAACTATACACTTCTGCTCTGTAAAAGTCACTGTTAAGAAAATGAAAAGATAAGCCACAAACCTGGAAAAAATATTGGTTAAACACTTAAAGACGTGTATCAAAAATATACAAAGTAGTCTTAAAACACAATAATAAGAAAATAATCCAATTTAAAAGTGGGCAAAATACATTACAAAAGAATGAAATCTTAACCTTTTATGACAATAGATGGACCTAATGCTAAGTGAAATAAGTCAGAGGAAGGTAAACACCACATGATTTAACTTACATGCGGAATCTAAGGACCAAAATAAACAGACAGAAACAGACTCATAGATACAGAGAATAAACTGATGGTGGCCAGATGGGAGGGGATGGAGGAGCTGGGTAAAATAGGTGAAGGGATTAAGAAGCACAAATTGGTGGTTACAAAACAGCCACAGGATGTAAAGTGCAGCACAGGGAATACAGTCAATAACACCGCAATTACTATGTATGGTGTCAGGGGGGCAACTAGACTTACTGGAGGAATCACTTCATAAATCATATAAATGTCTAAGCCACTATGCTGTACACCTGAAACTAATATAAAATAACATTGAATGTCAAGTGTAATTGAAAAGTAAAAAGAGAGAGAGAAAACAGTCACGGAGATACAAAGTATGGCATAGGGAATACAGTCAATAATATTGTAATAACTATGTATGGTATCAGGTGGGTACTAGACTTACCGGGGGATCATTTTGTAAGTTATATAGTGTCTAATCACTGTGTTATACACCTAAAGTTAATATAATATTGTATCAGCTGTCATTTAAAAATAAATTTAAAAAAGAGAAAAATAAACACATATGCCCTGTAAACAAAAATATAATAATAAAAATATAAAATTTTTCTAAATGAGCTAAATGAACATCTGTTGTATAATCATGAATTTCTCTGATCTTTGTTCCAGGTTCCTGGCACATCTATTCTAAAACTCTTGGAATTCCCAAAAAATAGGAGTATCTGCTATTCATGAGCCCCTTGGATCACACCTGATTATGTTGCTGAGGAGACGCACAGTGGGCCCCTGGAGCTTCAGGACTGGGGCTGGTGATGCCAGAAACATCAATCATGTGGTCAGAGGGTTGGAGTTTTGAGCCATGCAATATCAGCCCATTCTCCAAAGAAGGGAGGGGATCTGGAGAATGAGTTTGGTTACATGGCCAATGATTCAGTCAATTACGCCTACTTAATGAAACCCCATTTAAAACTCTGGACACCAGAGCTCAGTAGAGCTTCCTGGCTGGTGAACATGTCTGGGAGGGTGATGTACCCTAATTTCACTAGGAGAGGGCACAGACGCTCTGAGTTTGGAATGCCCCCAGAGCCTGCCCTATGTGTCTATTCATTAGGCTGGTCCTGATCTGTGTCCTTTATAACAAAACTGCAATTGTACCTTTCATGATCCATTAAGTCTAGAGACTCTGAAAGAAAGTTCCAGAGAATATTTAGCTACAATACAGTGGGGCAAAATAACTGAATTTCCTTTCCCTTGAAGTTTTGTACAATCTGTGGTAAATATGCTGGGCGCGATTGTGAAGCCCTGATGCAGTATCTACAGCAGGGGTGTCCGAACTGCAGCCCGCAAGCCACAGGCATACCAGGACAGCTGTGAATGCGGCCCAACAAAAAATCGTCAACTCACTCAAACATTCTGAGCCTGTTTTGTGATTTCATCCTCAATGTATTTAATGTGTGGCCAGGACAACTTTTCTTCTTCCAGTGTGGCCCAGAGATGCCAAATGGCTGCACACCCCTGATAAAGAATGATCTCTGAGAAAAAAATTATTTCCTTGGAAGGTTTAAGCCTGTTTTACCGCAAAGGGAGCTAAACTGAGACTATTCACAATTGCACCTCTTCTGGCTACTTTTAAGAACCGGGGTCCCAGAACCTCTTTTTTCTTTCTTTCCAATGTTCTTAAAATGACATGTATAGAAGACTATTTGTAACCTTTCTTATATATCAAGCTAAATTTTGTTCTTGGTCTTCCTTACCCATTGTTAGTTACAAAGAAAACTTAATTTCTATCTACCACTACCTTCTCTTATCTGTAAGCCTGTTTCTATAATGGTGAAGTGGCTTAATGAATATTAAAAAGTTTAATGACAGAGTCAGCTCTAAGACTCAGGAGCTTCTTAGTCTACTACTGTGTCCCCTGCATCTTTATTAGTTGTGAAATCCTAAAGAGATAGCTACTAGAAAACATTTCTTTTTCCCTTCTTTGAAATTTGCTTATCTTGTCTTGACACAAGATGTATAATAACTGCTTATTCATCATATTCAACTGTTAATTCCAAGATTACCTGTGTAATCTTTTTCAAGTTACTTAACCTCTCTGAATCTCAGTTTCTTCAACTGTAAACAGACATAATATTAGATACTTCATAAAGTATCAGGATTAATTAAGATATGGTATATAAAGTGGCAAGCATGTAGTAAATACAGTAATGAACAGTAACTGATTTTATCATCATCATCATCATCATATGGATGCCTAGGAAGTAGAGATACTCAAAACACTAAATTTCAGCCAAGGTCCTCATCAATTAAACTCTGCAATTAACCATGACTCCCAGTGTCCTGTGAGGAAGGTGTTGTCCAAATGTTTGGCTTGCAGAGTTTCTTGCCTTCTGCCAGTCTACCATACTTCATTGAAACTCCACCACAAATTCTGTATTACTTTTTTGCCACAAGGATTGACTGACGTTAAATACAAGGCATCACACATACTAGGGATAAAAAATGTCACTTGGAGCTAGCAGAAAACCAGAATGCTGCCAACTCCCTAACTACAGTAGAGTACACAGGTGGGAGAACATAGTACTTACTACTCTTTTCTTCACTCTCACCTTCAAATCCAAGGAGTGTAAAACTACTAACATTTATAAAATGACCATAGTTGATTATTTCTCTCCCTTTGCCCTGATAGAGTCTTCTGAGATAAGTTTTCAGAGGGTGGGTCTTAGAGAAGCAGCAGCTCAGAGCCAGCTGAAAGATGACCATCACAGAAGGAACGAATGGGCCGGCCTGGGCAATCCTCACAGGTCCTGACGCTGGAGGAAGGAGAAACTCAGTCTGCGGTGTTCGGGTGGGAGCCGATAAAGTACAGTGTATATCTTTGCATGCTGACCCCACTCTATGGGTTCCATTCTCCCTTAGCCTGCTCCTCTTTTAATGTTTCCTCTAACCCTTTATTTAGCTAGCAGAGGATGAAGTGGGCCGCCTCAATAAGAGATACTTAAGGATTTCTGCCAACTCGTGAACCAGTGACTGAATACAAATGTGACTCTTATGGAAGCAATTTTGCAACTCTACTCAGAAATAGGTGTATACCCATCACGCAACATTCCCAATAGACAAGACTTTTATAAAATAATGGTAAAACACCAAAATTAATGAAAGAGTCTATAAGAGATTTAGGGGTACTTCTTAGAACCCACTCTACAAGTATTCATTTCACTTTTTATATTTTGATTACTATGAATTCCTCCACTCCCATTTGCTATCACTAAAAATACAGAAATACTCAATGGCATGAAATGTTACAAAATAATGACTTAACATAGTATATACTGTATATATTTATATAGTAAATGTTGACTCTGCCAGAGGGGAATGAGTGCATCTCTGGAAATGTCACAAAGTAATATGACTTAATACAGCATATACTTATACAGTAAGTGAGGAGTACGCCAGAGGGGAAATGAATGCATCTCTGTTCTTTGTTAGCTCACGTGAGTTCCTGGAGGGCTTGTTTTGATCTCTGCAGATCGGGCAGGTAGTGAGAAAGCAATCCTTCTGCCAGTTGCTCCACAGCTTTGTCTTCCACAGTCAAGTCTTCTATTAACCCTTCATCTGGAGAAGCGTCACTTAAACCTGTCCCCCAAGCAAAAATCAAATTTAGGAAGCTTTTAAAGTGACACAGGGGTCAGAGAGCAGTGGGGAGGCAGGGAAGAAGATTGGCAACAAGGCTCAGCGCACACACACGAGGTGGTACAGGAACCCTTTGCTCTGTTTTTTTTAACTTTCACCTTCTGAGTGTCCTCTAAAAATCAGATCATGAGCACTCAAAATGTTTTAAAGCTACTACTATAACATAACGTGTAGATTAAAAGAACATTAACATGCAAGGTTCTGTATGTTTATGTATGTTTCATGACAGGATTTCATGTAAAGGATTTATAGATTTTAATGGATTGTTAAGGGAACCTGAGGCCTGAAAGCAGGAAACAGTCACTGAATGAAAATAAGAAATTCTTCTTTTCAAAAACGCAATACCTAAAAATATTTTTTCATTTCTATGGAAGTAAAAATATGGGTCAACATCT
>VMDR010007604.1:0-39831 GCA_007922815.1 Macrotus californicus
TCCATGTCCATGATAAGCCTAGTTTCTAACAATTACTAAACCACTCTGATTGCTCTAAGAATTTTACCAGAAATCGAAAGCGATTTCATTTGGCATAATCAGACCTAATTTAATTACACTATGCTGTTTGATTTATTTCCCACCATCAGTGGGTAAAGTAGTCTATAATGGACTCAAACTTACACAATTCAATAAATGGAACTGTTAGAACAGTCTTAGAGAACTCTTCTGAGTCTAATGCTAACAGTTTGGGGTGGGGAAAGTACTTGGGTGGGAGTTTTTAGACAGTCTTTACAAACCCAGCATGTTGACTGTCTTAGTCCCTTTGGGCTGCTACACAAAATACCACAGACTGGGCAGATTATAAACAACAGAAATTTATTGCTTACAGTTCTGGAGGCTGGCACGTCAAAGAACAAGGTGAGAGTATGGTTTTTTTGGGCAGGTCCTCCTTCCTGATTCATAGCTGGCATTTACTTGCTGTGTCTTTGCGTGATGGAGGGACAAGGGATCTCTCTGGAGCCTCATTTTGTAAGACACTAATTCTATTCATGAAGGCTCTGCCCAGATGACCTAAGCCCCTCCCAAAGACCTCCTAGTACCATTATCTTTGGGGGTTATGATTTCAACACATGAATTTTGTGGGGGACACAAACATTGAACTCATAGTATTGGCTATTTTTTCATTGTCTTCAAATCATGTGTAGGGAGAGTCATGGATTCCATTGACTAATTGAATGATTATTCCAAGATGGCCCTGTGTCTGAAGGATACTTTAGTAAACTGACTTTTAATTACAATTTCACCTGGAGTGCAAAACTGAAAACTGTGACTGAATTCTACCTAGATAGAGCCCTGTCCAGTGGTGTCGTGGTTATCAAGGAAACAAGATTGATTTTCTGATTGATTGCTAGGGTATGGTGCTGATATGACCTTATTAAAGATCTTGGAAGTTGTAATCAACTTTTTTTCCCTAGGGTTAAGACCTGGCCTTTCTTAGTGTGTGTTGAACATTGATTTGTGAGAGGAGTGGATGACAGAGAAGACTGTTAGAACTTAATATTAATTTCAAATTCTGTTCGCTTAGAGAAAGATGGGATTGGGAAATGAGTCCACTATGGTAGAAGTGTTATTGTTAAGGTCCTAGATTTTGGCCGGTGCTTATTACCTGAGTGCTTATTAAATTACTAAATATAATTAAAAAGTTTCTGTGGCTTGGCTGTAGAACTCTGGATAGTTTATTACAGACACAACAACCAAATATGCTGTAGTCAGGAGCAGACTTACTCTTCTGGGTGAAGATGGAGCAGGCCGTTAAGTCAGGAGATAAACAATATATGGCATCAGTTTTTGCTACTGTGTTTGGGTCTCTACATCTCCATATATGTATAATCACCATCAGAAATGGCATCTTTGCCTATCAGGGGACGTCATGTTTTTATAGTGTTTATTATAGGGCATGTGTGTCTTGGAAAGATTTTCACCTTGCCATTGAAGAATACTTTTTGAAAAACAGTTTTCTTGATCTGTTGTGTTTTTGAGCCTCACAGTAGCTCTCTACTGTAGGTAGGGCAAGTAATATCCCTATAGACAAATGGAGAGAATAGGACACAAGTAAGACTTAGTGTCACACAGTCATTTAGTAGTAGAGCGGAGACGGGAACCAGATCCTGCATTCTGTTTCTAGTCTTGTACTCTTTAGTAGAAAAATGACACATTTTTTTTGTGAGGAACATACTTTGGATTTTTGAGGTAGAAATGAAATGTTATGGACCCCAAAGGACCTGGGTTACTTGGAACAGCCCTTGTCTTGTGATAATATCAGACTTAGGGACATAACAACTATTGGGAGCAACTTCTTTCCTTGTTAAATTTGGGTCCATTTCTAGTCATTGGATGTATTTTTACTTGAGCTTGCTTTCTTTGTAGAATTCTAGAGGTGAGGAGGAGATGGAATCAGAAGGGAAACTTTTAAGGATGACTAAATAGCAGATTGGTCTTATTTTATAGAAGTATAAACCTATAAAATTTAGACACTGAGAAATTGTACCTGGAACATGAATCTGCTGAGGGTGCTTGGGTCACTGCCATAGGGTATTGTCTTTTGCTCTGTGGGTAGGAAGAGTGACAGTGTGTAAAGAAATCATAACTCTGTAGGAAATAATGCTGGGAAAGAAAACATCGCAGTGGATAGTCTTTATTGTCTCTCTTGGACCTGCTCATACTTTCTGCAATGAGCATTCATCATTTTTATAGTCAGAAAAAATAAACATGTATGATTTTTATGGTTCAAATGAGAATTTGGAAAAATAAATGATAGCATTTTTGAAGAGCAATTTAACACTTGGTGCATCAAAGTATTTTGCTTTCTAGGCAGTTATGTTAATAAATTACTTTGATAAATTATTTGATTATAATCTTATGGGTTGAGTTGTGGATATAGTAAGTGCTTTGGGTTTTTCTTTGCATTATAATTTAGTCATTTAGCTCTGCAGATTCTAGAAATTAATTTTAGTCCCCCAGAAGCAACCAAAACCTTAGATTTACATACAGTAATTACTTATCAATAAATAACCTAAAAGTAGCCTACTGCTTTGTAATGAAAACTAGGCTTAGGATCTACTCATGCTTCCATTTCCTTAGCAGGTTTCTAATAAGAAAAACCAAATTGTTAGTGCTTCTTTAAGGTACTGTTTTCATCCACTGACAAAGGACTCATTAATTTCTTTCACTCATTTGTTCATTTGATCACCATCTGCTATGTCCTGGGCACTGTACTAAATGCTAGGGACACAAGTAAAAGACAGAGTCCCTGCCAGCAAAGACACTGTCTTAGCTTGGGAGAGACATCACAGATATTCTTGGCATATGGAGGTATCCTGATATCTTCTGTTTTCTAGTTTTTAACTAGGAAGGTAGACTGAGCAGCTTACTTGTTTGAACAACAGAATACATTTAGTGGTGTGGGTAGATGCTTTCATGAGGCACTGATGGCTTCATAGTTATTTCTCTGTCTGTGAAATACTGAAAATCATTGATCTGAAGAATTTCCTTATCTAAGGAGCATTTTTTATTGAGGCAGATAAACCTGTGCACTCAGATCCATGTCCAATCTACTTTGGGAGCATTATTAAGCAATCTTGTATAGACTCTCCTAGGTTGGGGACAGTGTCTTTTTTGTCTTTTATCCTCTGTACTTAGCACTATACATGACACGTAATAGGCATCATTATATTGTAAAGGAAAGAATGTTTCGTGTTCAAGCTCAATTTTAAGAATTTTAGTATTGATATAAATATATTAAAGTTATCTTATGTCTAATATGATGAGATAAATAGTAGTTCCTAGAATCTTAAGAGATAATCCTTTACTCAGGCCAGTGAGATATCCCATTAAATCCTTTACTCAGTGAGATATCCCATTAAAACATTTGATACACAGTCATTTGGCTACTCTTAGAACAACTGTAGTCATTCATAGCTGTAAGTAGTCTGTTTGCTGAGGCAAAATTTGCTTCAAATTTCATCTCTTTTCCCTAATCCTTCTCTATAGAATCATAGAGACTTAGTTTGCCTTCTTTAACAAGATAACCCTTCAATATTTGAATGTGATTACTCATTCAGCAAATACTTCTTTCACCCACACATGCAAGACACCGTCTTGGGCATTGTGAGAGATAATTCACAATGGTAAATTAAAGAAAGATAATTAAGAGTCATAGGCTGTTTGCAAACAACTGATAGAAAGAGCCATGGTTTGTTGAAAAGAGAGTGTATTTGCTTATGATAATCAGGAAAGCTTCATGGAGGAAATATGTTTAAATTAAGATTAGTGATGGGGCGTTCTAGGCTAAGGGCATAATCAAAAACCTAGCAATAAGGAAACCCAAAGTATGGTAAGAGGAGTAGCAAGAGGCCCAGGTTGGCTGTTTCACAGACTATCCTTCAGGATATTAGACATATTCATTGTTGTATCCTTAACACCTGGAGGAGTGTTTGGGAAATAATTGGGGTTCAGTAAATATTTGTTGAATGAATGAATAAATGGTCACATTTGGGAAATACCGAACATCCTCTTCTTGAAGAGTCACAAAACACTTTAGGATATTGAACCCTTTGGTAAATCCTTTAGAGAGGTGACATGGAAGGCCAAGAAGTGTTTTCTCCAAGCTATAAATGCATGCAGTTTCTTTAGCCATTCTACGCTTGCCGCTTGGCTTCTAAGCTCCTCACTAGTCTGGTAACCCTTCTTGCAAGTGTTCTAGCTTGTAAGTGTTCTTAACATGAGGTGCTCCAAACAGAGCACAATGCTCCCCTTGTGAACTAAGCAGTGAAGAGTGCATGGGACTGTTACCTTCCTTGGATCCGGGTACTATCCCTCAAATGAAGCCCGAGATTGTGTTTTGTTTCTTTTTAGCAGCTGAGTCACTTTCTTGGCTCATATTCAGTTCTCATATTAATTTACAAGAAGTTCTTTGAGTAGATTCGGAGAGATTTCCTATTAGTAGAGCTAATAAATGAATGCCCGTTTTCTTCTGATTGAGACTAGACTGTTTTCTCAGAAGTACTAGTCATTCTTAAGCTTCCTGAAATCTGAGAAAGAGTTAATTGTACAGTGCTGGATTTGACCAAATTACATGAAAGCCCAATTGCATTGCTGAGTATACTCAGAAGTAGATAAAATATAGTGAATTGCTATATACCCATAATAGATTTGACCATTATTAAGCTATTTGCCACATACGTCTCAACTGTCTTTTGCTTAAGTATTTAAAACTGAGACCTTGTCTCTTCACCCTCACAAACTTCAGTGTGCATCTCCAAAAAATATACCCATATTCGTACATGGTCACCTGCCATCATTGTATTTAATGAAATTAACAGTATTTTTTAGACTTCATCTAATATCCATTTTATAATAAAATGTCTTCAATTGTTTAAACATATCTTTTATTTTTATCCTCACCTGAGGACAGGCTTATTGATTTTAGAGAGTGGGCGGGTGGGAGAGAAACATCAATCAGTTGCCCCTTGTACGCACCCTGACTGGGGACCAAACCTGCAACCAGGAATCAAACTTGCAACCTTTTGGTTTATGGGACAACGCTGCAATCAACTGAGCCACACTGGGTTCAGGGTTAAACATGTCTTTACAGGTGGTTTTTGATTTAATCAGTATCCAGACAAGGTCTGAATGTTATATTTGGTTATGTTTCTTGTTTCTTTCAACCTAAAAACAGTTGGCCTTTACTTTTTGGCATAATTTCATTCCATCCACTCCTTTGACTCTTCATATCTCTGTGCCAAATTCTTTTACTGTTCCTTTCACTATGTTTGTAAGACTTTTCCTTTACAGCATTTCAGCAGACATTTTGAGATATTTATGTACAAAATGTGTTGAGCATTGTGGGAGATAGAAAGGTTAATTTGACATGTACCTGGCACACTAGGAGCAAGTGACCAGTGATAGCGACAGAGGCGTATAGAAACAATATGAAGCAGATTATTTATCTTCCCACGGGTCACGCTTTATTACAGAGCCTTCCAACCCCCCACTCCCCTCAGAAAATGCTGCCAGTAGAATCTTCTTACTACATTGCTGTAATCACGTCCTGATCAGGAACCCTCTTGAATCAGTGCACTTGGCCTGTTACTCAATGCCCCCACTAGCTCCCATCTTCACTTAAATTGGAACTTCTCAGGATACAAATATCCTTTTTTTTTTTTGATGTAGAATTTTCATTTCTCAAGATTATGGACATTGTGGGAGCAGAAACCTTGTCTTTTTTTTTTTTTTATATAGAAAAGTAATAAGCACTTTTGGAGAGTCCTGGTATATATGCCGATAGACTATTCTTGCAGCCTACTACCTTCCCAGTGTCGGGCAGAGCTGCTGCCAGCTAGAAGTGAGTAATCCAGGTCTTGGTCTCTTCTCTTACATAAAAGCCTCCTTTCAAAAAGCCCAATCTAAAATACAGATGACAGATACATGGTTCACACGTTGCCACTTCCCCATCACCATGTGCAAACTACTAATTGCTGGTTGTATTTAGACATGACCTTCTCAGGCACTTCAGGCAGCCACTACCTATCCAGCATAATTGGCAAAGTGTTATGAAACCTTTTGCTATCCTTTTTCTAAACCAGTAGTTCCCAAATAAGTTGTGCATCAGAATCACCTGAGATAATTTTACTTAATAGATTCCGTAGGTTTCACCCTAAAATCTTCAGTCAGGCTGTCTGGGAATAGGATGGAAATGATTGTTACAGAGTTGGCAGTGGTTGGTAGACTGGCTTTGGGGACCAGACCTGTGATTTTATTTTGTTAAATGGTACTAGCAGCGGAGACTATAGCCTGCCGTCTTTTCATTTGCAGCACAGCATGCCATTCCTCTGACGGTCATGTATGTTTACTCTACTTTTCAGTGATGTGCTAGGAGCTCTTACTTTAAATTACACCGGGCAAAGCACATGAATCAAATGCCCAAGATAAAGATACAGGATACAGAGAGGTGGATTTCTAAATATAACTCAGCTTAAGTTTAAAGCTCAAAACCCCTCAGCCCTCTGAAAGCTTATTCTTTCTGTTGTGTGAACACCTTTAAAAGTTTAAATAGAGGAGCTCAACATTTTTGTACTGAATAATCTTTTGAAATTTTCATATTTTATATATATTTAATAATGGTGATTTAAATATAATGTGATTTAATTTCATATACCTTTGTTAGATTTTTCCATAAAAATAAATCTACCAGTTGGGAGAAAGTTTTTTATTAGTCCACATGATTTGATTTTTGGGACCGGAAGCTGTGGTTAAGTTGTTGAACAAAGTAGAGACTGAAGCTTCAGGATTGTCGAAATGAGTTAATTACAGACCCAGAAATAGAATCGAGTGTTATTTGCTTGGGTTATGATTTGGTTTGAAGAGAGTGGCCTGTGATCTGTTTCCATAAATCGAAGGAAGTCAGGTTTGGGGTTTAGAGGAAGTTACAGCTCTGTGATGTTTGGCCAGGAATCTCCCCTCCCCCACACTTCCCACCTGTTCCATTGACCCCAGTCCTTAACTGCGGAGGGTACAGAGGCAGTTGTTCAGACTCACACTTCTGACACTTTAAAATACTCTTAAAATGCTAAACTTGATTGTTGGTTGGCATGCTTGCTGTGTGTGTGTGTGTGTGTGTATGTGTGTGTGTCTTTTCATCATCTGTTATCAGAGAGTGAGTGGTGTAGCCTAAGTGGTTGATTTGTGGGCAGTGGTAGAGTGGTTTCCTGGGGAATTTTTTCAGAGTGTATACAGGTGTATATAACTTTTTTAATGAACCATAAGTGTGTCTTCACTAAGCATGTTTAATTAATACACAGTATGGTTTGGAAATAGTGGAGCCCACGAGAAAACAAACTTTCCTGAACCACTAATGGTTCAGAGGGGTATAGATTTGAAAACAGGTCATTGCTTTTACTCTCCCCTTCCTGTTCCAGTTTGAGAGATGGGGTGGCTCCTCTGGCACCACTGAGGGAAGAAGCAGAGACTTAACAGAATGAGAACATTTGTGTGTAGTGGTTCAAAACTCGTTCACAAACAAACAAACAAACAAACACACAGCTTTATTGAGGTACATGCCGTACAATTCACCTATTTAAAGTGTGAAATGCAGTGTTTTTAGTATGTTCGTAGGGCTGTGTGACCATAACTATACTCTAATTTTAGAACGTTTTCTTTCTTTGAAAAAACCCCACACCCACTAGCAGTCAGTCCCCTTTACCTCTGCTTAGTCCCATTTCGCCTCCTGCTTTCAGACTTCACCTGCTTTCAGACTTCACTAGTGAAGCTGAGATGAACAGCTGATTGCTACTCACTTAGCAGGATTCTATTCCCTTTACTCCTTCCTCTGGTGGATTTCTCCTGTTTAGGCTGATTAAGACACAGGTTATTTCCATTACTGCTTTAAGGTTTACCAGTGGCTATAACAATTCACAATGCCAGTCAAGTAACCTGAATTAGAGGGGTTAGTTTTTCATGGATGCTAGTGAATTGTATACTTTTAAGTCTTTTGAAAGATAAGGCTGAATTCAGAACTTAAAAAAGATGGAATACTCTTGACCTCTAGTGCTGTAGCATTTACTTTCAACAGACTTTGTTTTTATTATGATTTTTATTGTTATTCTATTTCACTTGTCCCATTTTTTCCCCCTTTGCCATCTGCTCAGCCTCCCCCGCCCCCTACCCCTGCACCCATGGGTCATTCATACATGTTTTTTTACTAGTCCCTTCCCCTTCTTTCCACCATTATCACCCTGCCCCCCACCACCCCATGTCCACTGTCAGTCTGTTCCGTGTTTCCATGCTGCTGGTTCTATTTTGCTTGTTAGTTTATTTTTTCATTACATTCCTCTTATAAGTGAGATCATACGGTATTTTTATCTTTCACCAAGTGGCTTATTTCACTTAGTGTACTAGTTTCCGGTTCCATCCATGCTGTTGCAAAAGGTAGGAGTTCTTCTCTCTGCTGCGTAGTACTCCATTGTGTAAATGTACCAGTTTTTATCTACTCATTCAGTCATTGGTGCTGCTATGAACATTGGGGTGAATAAGTTATTTTGGATTGGTGTTTCGGAATTCTTAGGGTATACTCCCAGCAGTGGAATCGCTGGGTCAAAAGGTAGTTCCATTTTTAATTTTTTGAGGAAATTCCATACTGTTTTCCACAGTGGCTGCACCAGTCTGCATTCCCACCAACAGTGCACTGGGGTTCCCTTGTCTCTCCACATTCCCACCAGCACTTGTCTGTTAATTTATTAATGATGGCCATTCTGACAGATGTGAGGTGATCTCATTGTGGTTTTAATTTGCATCTCTCTGATGGCTAGTGATGTTGAGCATTTTTTCATGTGTCTATGGGCCATATGTATGTCTTCCTTAGAGAAGTGTCTGTTCAGAGTCTTTGCCCATTTTTTAATTGGATTGTTTGTCTTCCTGGTGTTGAGTTTTTAATGTATTTTGGAGATCAAACCCTTGTCCAATATATCATTGGCAACTATGTTTTCCCATATAGTTTGTTCCTTTTTCATTTTTTTTGTAATTTTGTTATTTATTTATTTTTATTTTATTCCTTTTCATTTTGATAAAAAGCTTCTGCTCAGCTAAAGAAACCGTTAATTTGATGTAGTCCCATTTGTTTTATCTTTTCCTTTATTTCCCTTGCCGTAGGAGATCTTTCAACAGACTTTTAATTTTTTTGTCTGGTGTTGTGCTGGTGCTTTCATTCAAGTTACTGTCACAGTAACAGGCACGAATTCCCATTTGTATAGAGGAGGAGATTAAGCCTTAGATAAATGAACAACATACTCAGGGTCACAACTGGGATTCTAACCCCGGTCTTCTTTCAGAATGAATGGTCTACGCTCTTGGTAAAGTATAAAGTGTTATAGCTGTATGGGTAGGAAAGAGAAGGGCTCAAAAATTACTTGGGAGCTTTACAAAATACTTAGTCCCATTTTACCTCCTACTCCCAAATAATGCACTATTATATGCCTGTTAGTTAAATATCTGCTTCTTGTATGAGATAGTGTGTAACTCAGTTTAGTATACACTTGAAGACTTCATATATTAAAAGGAATTCCATATTCTGTTGTTGATGGGATATAACACATTAGCTTCTGTTGGAGCATGCCCATCAATAAATGACTGGCTTTACTACTTACATTCTGCTTGTGTCATTCATCATTCTTGCACATTGGTTTTCAAAGGATTAGGAGAAAAAGCTACTATGTGCTTTGGGCACCAACTTAAACTGTATAAATTATGGATGTAATTGAAAGAGTTAATATAATTGTTCAGCTATAGTTGGCTCCGGAGATGTGAGCTTGTAATTTGTAGGACACTTTGAAATTTTCCTGACTTTGCTGTCAACCTTACTTAGCCTTTTCTAGTGAGATTTCCATATTGCTGGTCATTTGCCTGGGCAGGGAGAGGAAGACTGGCATAAATTTGTTCTTTTAGTTCAGGACACCATTTAGGAGCAGTAATGTGTTGGAGGTTAAAGTGAGGAAAATGGAAACTAAGGCATTGAGACTACAGCGGATTAGAAAGATATCTAGGAACAAGAGTTGGTAGTAAATGGTAGCTAATTGGGGGTCCTAAAGGTGTTGATATTTGTGGGACTCAATATATAAGATCCTTTTTCCTTGCCTGAATTCTGAATTGAGTGATAAAACAAGAATCATCAGATGAAAAATGAAGTATTACTATTGGTCAATTAGTTTTTTATTGAGATAAAAATTCACGTACCATAGGATTTCACCATTTTAAAGTATACAGTTTGGTGGTTTTATACTAAAGGTTTTTATTCACAAGGTTGTGCAGCAGCCCCCACTATCTGATTTCAGAACATTTTTTTAAAAAGATTTTATTTATTTATTTTTAGAGAGAAGGGACAGGAAGCAAAAGAGAGGGAAAGAAACATCAATGTGTGGTTGCCTCTCAGGTGCCCCTTGGTGGGGACCTGGCCTGCAACCCAGACATGTGCCCTGACAGGGAATCGAACCAGTGACCCTTATGGTTTGCAGGCCCGCATTCAATCCATTGAGCTACACCAGCCAGGGCTAATTTCAGAACATTTTCATCATGCCCGAAAGAAACCTGTTAGCATTCACTCCTCCCCCATCCCCTGTTCGCCTTCCTTCAACTCCTAGCAACCACTAATCTACTTTCCATTTCTAGTATTTGCCTATACTGAATATTTTGTGTAGATGGAATCATACAATATGTATGTAGCCTTTTGTGTATGACTTCTTTCATTTAGCCTAAGGCTTATCAGTGTTGTAGCATGTAACAGTACTTCATTCCTTTTTATGGCTGAATAGTGTTACATTGTATATTATGGATATTGTGAGGATAAAGCCACAATTTATTTATCCATTTATCAGGTGATTGATATTTGGTTTATTTCTACTTTTTTGCTATTATGAATAATGGTGCTATGAACATTGTCTGGAAGTTTTTTTGTGAACATGTTTACATTCTCTTGGGGATGCACACACATGTTACATGTCTGCATATATAAATATACATGTGTATATATGCATTCCCTAGAGAATTCACATGTGTGTGTGTGCGCACACATATGTATATTTATATACATATATATACATACATGTGTATAGGAATAAAAATTGCTGGGTAACTTTTGGAGTATCTTTGTGTCTGATAAGGATGATATTATGGAATATTGTACAATATGGCTTAGGTTTAAAAGCCAAATAGGCTAACTCTACATTCTCTTGTTTCCACCCACCAGAACCTGGTCTAGACCATGGGACAGTCCACCTGATGTCTAGATTGTTAGGTTCATCCCCAGACATACCCAGATTACTGCCTTATAGAGGTCTGGATACAGAGTTCTGGAGTTATCTTTTCCCCTCTAACCAGGTTACTTACCTCTTTGGTGAGGAGTGGGCTAAGAGCCCAGGAGTGTTTAGAGAAGTTTTCCCTCATAGAAATCAAGAGTTGGAAAGAAGTGTGTTACTCTAACAAAGGGAATGAAAGGAGTTAGGCTAGAAACCTGAAAGCCATTTTATCAGGTTAGGAAATAATATTAAAGAAAGATAATTCAGTTTTGGACATGGTAAATTTGGGATTTCCAGGAGGGAACTTAGATATTTATGTTTAGAGATCAGGAGATTGACACCTGCCCGAGATACAGATTTGAAGTTTATCTGTATACAGGCAATTGAAATACAGGAGTGGATAAATCACCCATGAAGTAGAGAAAATTATCTAGTAATTTCCATACCTGAAGTCTTTGAGGTTTTGATTCTTCCAACTGATCTTTCATTTGTATCTTATTCTGAGGGACTCGTTTCCAAGTTTTGTGATTTTTGATTGTGAATTTATTAATTTTGGAACCTTATCTGTGGAAATTCTTCCATGCTGAGATCAAAGGCAGATTCCTCAGACCATTCGCATTTATTTCTATCATGGTTGGGTGGGGGACACTACCAATCAGAACTACCTTAAACAAAACTCTAAACCAAAGTCTAGGTGTGGGGTAGCTTATTTTTGTGAATGTCAGGGGAGATACTGTTGCATGCTATCATGGCCCCCCATCCCTTCATCAGTACTCAGTGCCAAGGGTAAGAAACAGTTGTCCTTGCACCAGGGTAACACCTGGACTTTGCCTCTTATACCTTGGGCCACAATAGGCTTTGGAATTGCAAGCTGAAAACCATAGGGTTTAACAAAATGCCCTGGAGGTGAATGAAAGCTGGTTTCTTTTCCTGTGCATACTTTTCTCATTTTTTTAAACTTAGTGTTTGGCCTTGATCATAACTTATTTTCTTTCATGCTGTTGATTAACTTATAAAGATTACAAATGTTTTATCCAGTGTTTGTTATTTTTAATGGCATGTTGAACAAGCTATTCTGTCATTCCAGCAGAAATAGAAATGTTTGTCTCTTCAGTGCATGCAGGGACAATTGTATGCAGAGAATTTAGTCAGCCTCTAAATCATAAACTTGGGACAAAATCCAGTGCTTTGTTTGGTTCACATAGTATTTAGAAAATAAAGATCAGGAGATTAAAAATAAAAATTTGGATATCTTGTTTCTCTTGAAAAAATTAGAAGATCTCATAATATTGGGCTTGCAGTTCTGTTTAGCAACAATAGACCAGAACTGGTAATAGTAGCTGATTGATTAAGAGTGAACATGTTTTTTTTTTTGTTGTTCACATCTTCACCACTTGTGTAATGTATGCATATATATATATATACACACACCCATTCCAACTTCTCTCATTCATGTTACTTGTAGATATTTGTGGATCTCTGTGCCAGGTAGTAGTGCTAATAGACAATTTTACATTTGTTCATTGATTTAATTCTTATATCAAACTTACAGTTTATTACTTATGAATAAATAAAGTTATATAGGTGGTATTATTCCCCAAGTTACAGATGAAGAGACTGAAGTTCAATGAGGTTTTGTATAAATTCTTCAAGGTCTCGTAGTGTTGCAGCTGGAATTTGAACTGAGAACTGTCTTATTCAGAGCTCTTTCTGTTTCATTGCTAT
The DNA here is from genome assembly GCA_007922815.1 of Macrotus californicus. NCBI lineage: Eukaryota > Metazoa > Chordata > Mammalia > Chiroptera > Phyllostomidae > Macrotus > Macrotus californicus. Next base: position 13,071 of record VMDR010007604.1, read on the forward strand.
TCTTAGCTTTTTTTAAAAAGCACTCGAACTGTTTGAGATGAAGTCTTAGTGAAGTCCAAGATGTAAAGCCAGTAAAGATAGAATTACTTAGATTGAAGAGTAGGTAGATTCTACTGAACAGTTTGGACCCATTCTTTGTATAAGCATAACGATTTGTTAAATTTTAGGAGTTTCCAGCTCCTTTGGATATTACAGTTATAGTATGCCTGTTTCTCTTATGCCTACTGGTATGTCTGTCTTCCGCAGTATAATCCCTCTTTTTGCATTTTTGATTCATGTGGATATATGTTCAGAAAATGTTGAATCTTTTAGCCTTCTATTTCTTTTTTTGGAGTGTTTTAATTAGAATTATAACATGACTTAATCTCATTCACTTTGGAGCACCTGATAAATAACTTTTCTCCATTTTTCAGATTCTCTTTGTGGCCAGATGGGTTTGTATGGACAGGCTTGTCCATCTGTAACTTCATTAAGGTGAGTGCTCCTCTTTTTCTTTATTGGAACATGTAACATTTAAAAAAGTTACTCTGGTTAAGTCACATTAGAATTAATTTCAAAGTGAGGTTCAGAATAAAATATTGTAGTTTCTTTTGTCAGTAGGTAGAGTTAGGAGATATTTTTGCTTACAGAGATACTTATGGTAAGGGGATTTGGATTTTTTCTTAAGATTAGATGCTAATTTTAACCTCTTTCTAAAGGATGATGTAAACATGATACCTAGGTTATCCTCATTTATAATAAATAATTGAAATGAAAAAATAATTTAGGAACCGAGTTATATACAACCCAGTGGTTTTAGATTTTTTTCGAAGTTGCTAAATCATTTACAAATTAAATTTTATGTGAAATCCAGTGAATAAAACAGATAAATATGGGATTCTTCTGATTGCCTAGCCCTCGATTTTCTGCCCTCACCCTTATCCCTGAGGGATTGCTGCAGTTCCCAGAGCACAGTTTGATAAAATAACCTAAATCTAGCCTGTTTATTGAAATCTTTCAGACTTAAATATGAAGTGTTGATGGCAGTACCTACCAGTTACCTGTGGGATTGGAGGTAGCTGTGTCATTTATTCATTCAGCATACTGAGCACCTGTGTTGTCAGACACTATTCTAAATGCTGAGGCTACAGCAGTGAACATAACAGATAAAAATCCTATAATCGTGAAGCTTACATTCTGGTGAAGGGACAATTAATGAACAAGTAAGAAGTATCTGTTAGTGACTAAGGGCTAAGGCAAAAAATAGAGAGGAGGAATAGAAAATATAGGGAGGGGTGGTGTTTTTTGATAGGGTAGTCATGGAAAGCTTTACTGAAAAGGTGACATTTAAATGAAAACCTAAAAGAGTGGTAGAGTAAGCCTTATCTTGGATATATGGAAGATGAGCATTTCAGTTAGAGGGAATCAGGAAGTGCCAAGGTGAAGGGATTGAAATGTACAGATTGGAAGTTACAGAATAGTCATGGAGATGTAAAGTACAGCATAGAAAATATAGTCAATAATACTGTACTAACTATGTGTGATGCCATTTGGGTACTAGTAATATTAGGGGGAACATTTTGTAAAATACATGATTGTCTGACCAATATGCTATATACTTGAAAATAATACAAAATAATATTGAATGTAAACTGTAATGGAAAAAATATTTTTTTTTTTCTTTTTATGTCAGACGGGTAATGTGCCGCTGTCGTAACAAGGTTTGTGGGTGGCACATGTCACACAAGAGCGTGAACACCCAATCATCACGCTTATGAACTACAAAAGGATCAGGAAAAAAGATTTTTAAAAAAGATTTTATTTATTTGTTTTTAGAGAAAGAGGGGTAGGGAGGGAGAAAGAAAGGGAGACAAACATTAATGTGTGGTTGCCTCTCACACACCCCCTACTGGGGACCTGCCCCAAAACCCAGGCATGTGTGTGGACTGGGGATTGAACTGACGACCCTTTGCTTTGCAGTCTGGCGCTCAATCCACTGAGCCACACCAGCCAGGGCATAATTGAAAAAAATTTTTAAAAAATTTAGAAACGAATGAGATAAATTAGGTAAATAAAGACTCTTGGCCCAGAGCCTGTCACACATTAAAAAAATAAAAAGGTAATACATGTTTATTGTGGATAATTTGGAGAGTCCTTCATAGGATGTAATTTTTACTAGTAGGTACTGTGTTGTGAATTAGAAAAAGGCCCACTAAATTTCTTTTAAAGCAATTATTGCAAAAGATTTTATATCAATAGCTAAGTATACTCTTTAATTTTAACCAAATTGCTCTGCCCAGAGGGGGCACTAAAGACGGATTGCAAACCTGGAAAAGAGAAGAGAGACTTGTGCCTTCCTGTCTGTTCTTTGGGCTTCATAAAAACAACTCCCAACAATCATATATTAAAGTAATAACTCCAGCGAAGGCTCTAGTCCCTACAGCAGAGTCTTACACCAGTCAGCAGCAAATCAGAAATGTGGTGGGCAGAGTCCCCGTTCGGTGTCATTAATGCAGATTGGGAAGTAGGGTTGGGGGTTTGGAGCTGGGGGGCAATAACTTAATAACTTGTTCTAGCAAACGACTAAGGAATACAGTATAAAAAGATGTTTTCTCAGATCTGTTTTGTAGCCAGTGTTTATGTAGAATACTTGCATGTTGCTAAAAAAATAAACACCCTAATTTTGTAAATCATGTGAAATTGTATTGAAAATTTATATAGGATTCACAAGCATGCCTTGCAGTCTGAATATATCACCTTCATATCCCGAGTCTGAGTAAAGTCTGGACAGTGGACACTGGGTTGTCTGTGTTTCCGCAGTCCCTGAGTTTGGATAGCGAGAGTGAGAGTTCAGATAATGATGGGTTCAGTTTCTACAGAACAGTAGGATCTTAAAAAATTTAGCAGAATCTCTTTGGTTTGAGTTTGCGTAATATGAGTTTGAATCCTGAGGTATACCTGTATTTTATTTCCAAGTACAGATTCAATAAAAGCAAAAACTTACTGACAAAGTGAAAGCTTTCCTTGAACATTTGCTTTATTTTGACAAGTAAACACATATGTATGTAACATCTTCACATATTGTAGCAACAAACTTTTTTATGATTTGGTTTGATCAAAGCAAAATAAAATTTGATGTTTCTTTGGACTTATTACAATGGGGCCTTTCTTGCATTTCTAAATTGGCTAACATTTATTTATTTATTTTAAAAAATATTTTTAAATTTATTTTTAGACAGAGAGGAAGGAAGGGAGAAAGAGAGGGAGAGAAACATCAATGTGTGGTGGCTTCTCGTGTGCTACACACCAGGGAACCTGACCCGCAACCCAGGCCTGTGCCCTGACTGGGAATTGAACCAGCGACCCTTTGATTTGCAGGCAGGTGTTCAACCCACTGAGCCACACCAGCCAGGACAAAATTGACTAACAGTTATTAAAAGATTTATTTTATGGTTCACATGTGCATGCAGCCTGAGATACTGGGTTATCAGTAGCACTTTAAGTAGTTTATGGTGACATTTATTACCTTCTACATGAGACCTTTCCCACTTGTAATCTTTTTCTATTTTCACCCCTTTTATCACATTCATTTTTTTCTTTTTTGTTAGGCTGCTTTCTTAAAGATGCCTTTTATTATTGATCCAGTATATCTGTTTAGGATATGCAAGGAGACACAGGGGTATTTTAGCATCGGAGAAGCTCATGTGTTAGTGTCCCAGATGAATTTCCTGTCCATCTGTTTCCTCATTTTCCTCCTGTTGATATTGATGACCCTGCTATTTAGAATGACCAGAGGAGGGCAGATTTATTTTAAAGCTTCTTGTTGCCTTGTTTCTAGTAGTAGGCTTGGTATCGATAAGGCAGCTCTGGTATGTAACCTTATATGATCAGGTAGATCCAGGTTCATACCTCTGATCTTGGACAAATTACTTCACTTTTCCTGATTTTTCTAAAATAGAATTGCTAATGCTTACCTCACTGATCTGTTAGGATTCATGGGATTGAATACATACATAAGGCATCTAGCATATTTTTCCTCTTCTTCATTTTCTAGTAGTAGAAAACAAAAGGAATCATTTTTAGAATAAAAGAGGACAGATTTTGTATCCTTTGCTGTCAACTCAAGAACATGGGGCAGAAGAGGATTTCTTTTCCCCCTCTGTTTTTCTTTTACCCCAAATTCTTAGACTCTAGAATATCTACCAGTAGTGTCTGGGCTTGTAAATAGCCTTCAGGCTAACGATTTTGCAGACATTTAATAATATAACACAATCTGTCCAGAAGGTGTCCAGCCATGTAATATGAAAAATAGAGACATTTATTGAAGAAGATACAAGATACAAGACACATTGTACATAGGACAGTGACGTCTCAGTCGCCTTCAAAGTAGGCACTTTGGGACCTCACACAGTCTTCCAATTGTGGTCAGCTGCCCCGTTGTATATCAACTGCCCCGTTGATTTTCCTGAATCTCATCAACAGTCTGTAAATCTTTTCTTTCAAAGGTGATTTTAGTTGGAGAAAAGCCAAAAGTCACATGGTGCCAAATCAGGACTATAGGGGGGCTGAGGCACCTGAGTAATTTGATGTTTCACCCAAAAACCTCTGCACGAGAAATGATACATGAGTGGGCATGATGTTGTGATGAAGCTGCCAGTCACCAGTTACCCATAACTGGCCTTCTGAATCATCCAGATAGTACCGTGGAGGAATGTTCAAGCTTAATGCAAAATGTGATGCAGAGTTGTTGCTCAGCTTGCTTAGTCATTTTGAATGCGATGCCACACAGCACACACGCTCACTCAATGGCATCTACTGCCCCCACTGACTAGTACAGTGAAGTCGTCATTGTTTACCTATGTGCATTCCAGTACATTCTCCTTGGCTGCCAGGTCACATCAATGTTGCGCAAACTGTTCTTGTTTTATTAACAATGGCTGGATTTTTTTTGGATAGACCTTGTATGTTTATTTTTATAATTAATATAATTTTTTGCTTTCAGGTCTGCCCCACACAGTGGCAGAAATAGCTTTTGCATCATCAGTGCCATAGTTTATTATTATCTCTTTTTAAAAAAGATTTTATTTATTTATTTTTAGACAGAGAGGAAGGGAAGGAGAAAGAGAGGGACAGAAACATCAGTGTGTGGTTGCCTCTCACGTGCCCCCTACTGGGGACCTGGCCGGCAACCCAGGCATGTGCCCAGACTGGGAATCAAACCGGCCACCCTTTGGTTCACAGGCTGGTGCTCAGTCCACTGAGCTATCCCATCCAGGGCTATCATTATCTTTAGTAAACATTTTTGGAATTAATAAAATCTATTAGTTCTCATTTAGTTATAACATGTATCAATTGAATGATGAGTAATGAAAAAGTCTCTTGATTTTGACCACTATGGAAACTTTTTCTAAAATGTATTTTGAATTTTTCTGGCCTATCTCCTAAAGCTCTATTGTCTAATTGGTAGGCACCCACCTTATTATTTGGCTATTTAAATTTAAATTAATTAAAAGTAAATAAAATTTTCACTCAGTTCCTCAGTTATACTAGCCACATTTTAAGTGCTCATTAGCTTCACATGCTAGTGACTGTCATATTGAATAGCACACAAACATTTCTGTCATTGCAGAAAGTTCTGTTGGACAGTGCTGGTCTAGATCATCCTAGGTGTAATTTAATCTTTGACCTAAGGTGACCCAGTGCCTTTAGGGCTTCCAGTTTTGAACATCAGGTATTAAAGAGTGCCATTGACTATTCATTGACATAAGGGCATTATAAAAGTTACTTTTGGGACTAAATACAGACTTCGATAGCTAGCATTTATGGTGCTATTACTACTAGACTGGACATTATTTAAGCATTTTAAAATATGTTAATTAAAATCTACCAACAACTCTTTGAGGTCGGTACAATTGTTGTCCTCATTTCACAAAATGGGAAACTGAGGTAAAGTTAAGCAGCTCATGGCATGTAGCATACGATGTGGCTCAAGCCACTGAGCCACACCTGCCACAGCTGCTGATTTATTTTTAGAGGGGAAGAGAGAGGGAGAGACATCATTGTGCTGCCTCTCATGCGCCCCCCACTCGGGACCTGGCCCACAACCCAGGCATGTGCCCTGACTAGGAATCGAACTGGAGACCCTTTGGTTTGCAGGCTGGTGCTTAATTCGCTGAACCATCCCAGCCAGGGCTCAAGTTCATAGCTTCTTAATTCAGAAGACCAGTCCAAACAGTTTCAGTCCTAATTCTAAATTCCTAAGGGAGAAAATTTAGGTGGACAACTTGGGTCAGGTATCAACTGTGGTTCAAATCTTTTAATTTGTTGTTGTAGTAATGGTGCAGAGGTAGTATAGATCTGACTTTCAGGATCCTAGGGATGGAGACAAGCCTGAGAAAAAGGGCATGGTAAACAAGGCGAAACACTGCAAAAAGTGTCTGATACAAAGCAGTGTGTGTCAAGTGTTGGGTGAGATTTTAAGAGAGGATATTTTTAGAGTTTAGACCCTTTTCTTATAGTCATGTGGGTAGTGAAGGGGGGACTTGATACCCACTTTCAAAGCAAAACAGTATCCTGATAATTGTGGATTTGAATTAGGACTCCTGCTTCAATTTTATTCAGTTTGACAGATACATATTGAGTACATACGTGCTTCCTAGTATTCAAGACTCTCATAAAAGCAACAGAAGACAAGGGAAACAAACAATTACTCTGTTCCATACTAATACATACCTGAGAGCCTGAGGGATGGGTGCTGTGGACAGGTCTCTGTCGGACAGGTCTCTGTGGTGCTGAACGGGGATTTTCAGCACAGGAACCCCTTTCTCACAGTTCTGATAACATTCTTGCTCCCCAACCTGACACGTATCTGTGGAGCTCACAAAGTGATATGTTCGCGATTTAAAAGTACAGTTCATGGAGTCTATGGAAAAGATAAGACTATTTGAATAAATAGAAGCTGAGAAAAAGATAGCGCTTAATATATTTCAGGTAGGTCTGTAGATCAAGAAATAGAAAACCATGAGAAGAGCCCATGTAGGATAAATGAGCGGAGCACTGATTTGGAAGACATATAAAATGGGAGTAATCGTTCATGCTTTACTTTACAGCACAAATGTAGTTATTTTTGTTATTGCTATTAAGAAGAAACCTATGTGGCTGACACAAAATTCATGAAAAAAAATATTACAGCTTTTCAAATTGAATTTAGACATTCTAATGGGTGTGGAGTGGTATCTCGGTGATTTTAATTTACATTTCCCTGACGACTAATGATGTTAAACATCTTTTTATTCGCTTATTGGCTACTTTTATGTCTGTTCATATCTTTTGCACATTAAAAAAAAGATTTTATTTACTTTTAGAGAGAGGGGAAGGAAGGGAGAAAGAGATAAACTTCGATGTAAGAGAGAAACATTGATGGGTTGCCTCTTGTGTGTGCCCCAACCAAGGACCGAACCTGAAACCTGGGCATATACCCTGACTGGGAATTGAACCTTCCACTTTGCAGTATGATGTCTAACCAGCTGAGCCACATCATTCAGGGCATTTTTTGCACACTTTAAAACTGGGTACTTTGTCTTATTATTATTGCATTGTAAGAGTTCTTTAGATATTTTTTCAGTTTTGATAATATCCAGCTTACCAATTTTTTTCTCAGTGTTTTTTCTTTTTATGTCTTAGCTGACTAGTCCTTACTAAACTGCAAATATTTTTCCTTTTTTATTTTAAAAACAGCTTTATTGAGATATAATTGACATAGTACAGTTTGATAAATTTGACACATATATAAACCCCTGAAATCTTCACCGCAACATATTTTTCACTCCCAAAAGAATTCAAGGTGTTTTGAGTGACTTCAAAGCCCTTATTCTTTCCATTACATTATATTGTATTGGAAACAGTTATCGTCAGTCTTTCAGATGACTTAGTATAACATTGTTCTTAAACTTTATGTTCTCTCAAAAACCATTTAGGACTCATGAGCTTTTGTTTATGTGAGTTATATCAGTCAAGATTTATTGCATTAGAAATTAAAACTAAGAAAAAATTAAAATATTGGTAATATGTTTCATGAAAAATAACTATTTTCCAAAAAAAACTTAGATTGGTATTTACATTTTTGCAAAATTTTAAAATAGCTTAATAGAGACAGCTGGATTCTTATCCTCTGCATTTAATCTGTTGTAATATCACCCATTGCACAGCATCTGAAAAGCTCCAGTGTACACTTATTAGAGGATGAGAGTAAACAAGGCAAATAACATCTTTTTAAAAAAAAATTTTTATTTATAAAAGAGAGAGAGAACACATAGACTTGTACTTCCACTAATTTATACATTCATTGGTTGTTTCTTGTATGTGCCCTGACCGGAGATCAAACCTGCAATCTTGGCATATGGGGATGATGCTCTAACCACCCGAGCTACCTGGCCAGGGCTGAAGGCAGATAACATCTTATTATGAAGATTGTTTTGACCCTTCAGGCCCCCTGAAAGTATCTCTGGATCATACTTTGAGGACTGCTGAACCATAGACATCAACATGCAGCAGCTTAAGCTGTTTGTTTAGCGTTTTTTTTTTTTTTTTTTTTTTTTTTTTTTTTTTTTTGTGCATCATACTTAACACTAAAAGATAAGATGGGAGCACCTTCCACAGTGTTAGTCCTGTATGAGCACTGATGCCATACTACTGCCACCATGCCGTGGACACGCAGTGTGTGGAGATAACACTGATGCGTGGTACCCAGTAAATGTTGTGTGATGAACTGAAGCTGTGTGGTTGCAAACAGGTCAGGGTGAATACTTAAAGAGACAGAATGAACCTGTAGACACATGTTACTCAGGGAACTTTTATTATTTATACATATATTTATATATTTTTAAAATTAGGTATAGGAAGTATTAATAGCAGATTCTGTCTGGGTTTTTAAATAACAGCTGCAAATACAGATTTGTTCCTGTGTCAAAGGGACTGGTGTCCATCAGTCTTTCCAACTACTCAGAAACAGAGAGATTTCAGTAGGTAGAGTGAGGTTTAAATGCAGGATGTAGTATTTATTTAATGACAGAATGTAGTTTAGTGGTTAATACCCCCAAATATTTATTTTTCCTCCCTTATCTGTAGAGTAAAATATTTTTAAGCTGAGAATCACACATATAGTATAAAGATATCTTTTGACCATATGACCTCTAAGTTTGTACCCTGAATGGAGTTCTAACTGTGAGTATGGCTTATATGAAATTAGAATACAGTTTTAGGAATCTAAGGTTACATATTTGTGGAATATTTGGAGAGACTCTAGAGAAGAGCAATAGATAGATTATGATTCTCAAATGAAATCCGGTTGAAGAAATTCTGGACTTTAAACTGAGAGAAGAAAGAACCCCAATGGTGTTAACACTGTAAAACGTATGAAGCATCATTATGAAGAGAACTCTGACTAGTTCTCATTTTCTAGAATAGAATTTAAAGAAATTTTCTTCTGTATAGCAAGGAAGATAGAGATTAACCTGTTGAACCTTTTGTTTCTTTTTTTAATTACAAACCTTACAACGGATTTGAATGAGTTGTGAACTTTTCTTCCCTTTGTTGGTCACCAAAATAAGTAATGACAGGAATTGAAAAAATGAGCTACTGAGGTTTTTTTTAACCCCTGGTTTTATGACAAATAGCTCTGAAATCACATCTGTGTTTACAAATGAAGTTGCTCGCCCCCAATTTTTGTCTAAGCTGTATTGTGACTATTTTTGGGATGTTTGTGATGTAAGAAAAGTGAAGGTTGACTTTTGAAGAATGACCTGCTATTTGTATGTTGGATCCCTTATTTTAAATTGTAATTTCTTTTCTACTTGTATTTTCACTGCATTGATGATTTTTTTAGCTTTTATAAAGGTCATTGCTCATAGGAAGTTTAAAGGCTCAGTTAGTTATTCATATCTTAGTAGGAAATAGTTTGATGCTGTCTACTTTCCTTCTGAATGGAGCAGAGATCAACTGCTTTGAAAAAGTGGGAGTTTTTGCTGGAGAAGAGCGAGTAATTAATTTTAGAATTTATAACAGTAACATTGGTGGCCAATATTGGAATCTTAGGGTACTGTGAGGTAGGAGATCCAAGGTTAAGATAGTTAGAAGTATGCCAGACACACACTATACTGAAATTTTGTCAGGAACAAGCTGTCATGCAGCAGGGAAATGACAAAACTTATTTCTTTTCCTTGTACTTTTGTCTCTCTGTTACAAGATATGCAACTGGGGCTTTTATACTCTTAGTCTGTGGACTTAGAACTGCTTTATACAATAGAATAAGTAAGTTTTTGTGGGCTGCTTCAGGAACCATAATCATGTGAATTTATTTCTATGGGAGTATGTTCTCAGTTCTCATATAATCTGAAGACAAAATTTTAAAGATTTTATTTATTTATTTTTAGAGAGAGGGGAAGGGAAGGAGAAAGAGAGGGAGAGAAACATCAATGTGTGACCACCTCTCACGAGTACCCTACTGGGGACTTGGCCGGCAACTCAGGCATGTGCCCTGACTGGTAATTGAACCAGTGACTCTTTGTTTTGCAGGCCTGTGCTCAACCCACTGAGCTATATCAGCCAGGGCTGAAGACAACATTTTAAAACATAATCCTTTCTGGGTCACTTCTTTAGAGTAAATAATTGAATGAGGAGCTCATTTCCATTGAAGTTGCTAAATCATTATTGAGGGATTTAGGGTATGTTAATCAAAAACCACTGAGTAAGAGTGGCAGCCATTTAAAACTTAGAAAATTCTAAGAAGTATGAATTTGATAATATTAATAGCTAATATTTATTGAGTGCTTATTTACTATGTATTAGAAACTATTCTTAGTGCTCTGTATGTGTCAGCTCATTTAATCATCACAATTGTTTTTTGAGGGTGGGTACTTTTTTCCCTAATTTTGCAAATAAGGAAACTAAAGCATAAAGAAGGTAATTTCCTTAAGGTCACACAGCTAAAAGTGGCAGAGCTTGGATTTAAATCCAGGCAGTCTTGCTTTGGAGGCTGTGTTCTGAATTATGAAACCATATCTTTCCAGCGTAGGACGCTCACTGTGTTATTTGTTGAAATTAAAAGAATATAAACTTAGATCTGGCTGCTATATGATAACTAATTTTGAAAAAAGTAACACCAGCTACTTTTGCTTGGAAATAACTTAAATTATTTCTTTATTTATACATTTTGAAAAATTACATCACATAGTTACCAAATGTAAAGTAAATCTGCAATAGATTATTTCATTTAGTTTTAGATTTCTGCCACTGTCTTCTCCCTTGGGTGCCCAAATATCAACATATACTGTTCTTGTATATAGAGCTCACTTGCCTTTTTTGAGGGAGATAACCCAGAGTTTCATCCAGTTATATCTAGCTGAAGAAACAGGTTTTCTGCAAGCTTTCATTAGTGGCTTCTTGTTCAAAGACCTACAAATTAAATCTTCATTCTACATATCAAATACATACTGTTGGAGAAAGAATGAGATAATAGCAGTAAAAGCAGAAAACAGGGTAATGGGAATCCCTCAGTAACTCACTAGTCCATATTGACTATAGAATCCTACTGAGTAGGAGAGGCAGAGACTCCCTGATGGTGTAAAAAGTTCCTTGATTCTGCTGTTCAGTGGAGCCTCTATTATCACCTGTGCCTACTAAAAGATCTCACTTTATGCAGTGTCTTCCATGGCCACATCTGAGATGGGTATTGGTGAAAATGCCCTTTCTGGGAAATGCACAGCTTTGACAGCTTACTTCTTATTGATGAGCTTGTCGATGGGTATTTTGGAAACTCAAGGGACTTTTGCAGTCTAGATTCTTTTCTCTCTCCTACCCCTCATACAATTTATCTGTAAAAACTTAGTTTCTAGACTTTTTGTCTCTTTGAGCCAAAGGACCTGCCCAGACAGAATGTGAAGACCCTGCCCTTTGTGCTCTACTTACCCCAGGGATTTCTAACCTTGCTTGGTGCCTTTCAGCAGTCTCATGAAACCTGTGGATCCTTCTCAGAATAATGCCTCAAAATTCATAAAATAAAATATTTAGAATTACCAAGGAAACCAATTATATTGAAATACGATTAGCAAAATATTAACTTTGTAGCAGAGAAATAGATATGCTTTTAAAATGGCACATTCAATAAAAACATCTAGGGGCAAGTCTAATACATTCATAATTTTGAAGTAGTTGATGAGTTTAAATAAAAATTTGAGCTATGATATTTGTTACTTGATATGAATATTTTTTGTGATTTTTACTGATGGCAAATGCTACTGTTAATGATTTGGTGTCTATTTTCATAATTAAAAGAAATACTAAATTTCAGTTACAAGTTAGTGGAAATAAAGAATATATTTTTCCCTTCTAAGTTCATTGACTTCTTTTAGTTCCTGAGAGAATGATGGTTCTGGTGAGGCCATTTGAAACAATAGCCTTGCCTGGAAAGACAACAACACTCTTACAATATTCTTTTGTGCGGCAAAGCACCAGTCTTCTCTACTGCTAAGTCTGCAGTTTTGCAGCTAGTACTCACTTCACTTTGCTACTTCAGAAGCAGTTGGTGTTTTTTCAACCACGCAAGGCTTTAAATTATAGGACTCAGCTTAAATTGCAGACCGTAGTCAGGGAGTACCTCACTTGGCAAATCTGCATATTCTCCATCTCTGCTTGCAGCTCTAATTGAAGTTTATTTCTCTCCTAAGACTTTAAGTGGCAAGAAGGAGCCAACACATGCCAACATTCTAAATTTTCTGTATATTTCTACCTCGTTGTAGTCTCAGTTGGATATGGTTTGCTTGCCAACTTCCGTAGATAACAGTTTGACCATATTCTTCATCACAGTTTAATAAGTGTCACAGCTTTCCAACCTGCAATATTAGAATTCTTAGTGCTTGCCTCATCAACTCTTCAAGAGAGTTTCTTATGTTAGATTCTATTACTTGTATCACCCCACTTCCATGTCCCAGATTTCCTGTTTGTTAGGAGTTGCATTCATGTACTGGTAGAGATTTATAGTAGGTAAACACACAAAAAGTCTGGAAGGTAGGCACTTCAGGGCCGGGATTAAAGCTTCATAATCGCTTCACAGAAAAGTCAGTGATCAAGATTCCTTCTCTCTGTTTCTGTAACTTCCATATCGTCAGTGTGTGGCTGCCATTTTCAAAGGTCACCTTATGATCCAAGATGACTTCCGGAGCAAAAACTATTGTGTCTCATGCTAGAGAGCAGGAAGGGAAAAAGTTGCAATGCCATCCAGAATAAAATTGGGGTTGTATTTCTAAGGAAGAGGTAAAAACAGATATTAGGCAATTAGTAGTCTCTACCACAGACTTTGCTTCTGGTTGCCTTGAGTGCTGAGATGCAGTAATAAGTTATATAAAATGTGTGTATTAAAAATATGTATATATCCCCTGAGATGTGACCAGAATTACTACTGTGGTAATTACAAAGATTTCCTTTGAGTTTTCAGTTGCTCAATTTTTCACATGCTGCCAAGTCTTATGTCTCATGATGGATGAAATGCCAAGTGCCTAGAATGGAGTAGGAGGATTCAGGAATATCTAGGTCAACATCATCATTATCGTCATTATTCTTACTTATTCCTTCTGTTTTCCTTGATGTCTTCCTCTTAACAACATCTAGGGAGCTGACAATATCTCCACCCATTTCTCCACTTTTGAAAACTTTCTTAGTAGTAAAAGCTTTGGCTACTCCTTGGGAGTCGGGGAAGTTGCAGAGGGAGGCCAGGCAATGTGCTAAAGTAGCTAAAAGCATATCGGAAGTCCTATCAGTGACAGTATTTCGTAAGTGGGATTAGAGCTCTCCCTCCTCTCCCTATGTCATGACTTAATGTTGAATTCTTGTATCTTGATGCTCTACCTTTCCATTTTATGTGGAAAGAAATTCCTCATGGAACTTCTTTTAAGGAATAGATACCATCAGAGATTTGCGAACTTAGTAAGCTCTCCATGTTTACTTTCTCCCACAAGTAATGTTATCTTTGCTTCCATCTTCCCATTTTTCTCTTCTGTTTAAGTAGGACTGTGTTCCTGTGTAGTGCCACTTGCCAGTCTGTGTACTGAGTCATACTTTTTTATAATTCATAAGGGATTTTGACCCTGTGATTATCCTTACCTCATGCTGTTGAGTTCTCTTTTCTTTCACTTCTTCTTTTTAGCTTCCAAGTATGTACAGTCTCACTTCTTTGGGGAGGAGCACACTCTCACATGTTCATTGGATAGTCACTATTAATCATTTAACCACCATTTATTGACCCTTTACCTACTATGTTACTAGGCACTGGGGAGACAGAAAAAAGTAAGAAAATATCTCCCAAGGATCTCATAGTCTCATGGGAGAAAGATAGATAAGATCATTGTAATTCTTTGTAAATCTTGTGATAGAAGTATTTATATTCTACTGTGGGAGCAGGATCTAGTTCAGTAGGGGATAGAGGATGGGAAGAGTAGATTGACCAGGTCTTCTGGAGCGGGAGACGTTTGGGCTGAATCTTGAAAAAAAAAAAAAAGAAACCAGGTAGGCAGAGTAAGAAGACAAAGGCATTTCAGAATGGAAGACTCTTACTCATTATCTAAATATTTTTCAGATAACGTGTCTGTGTCATGGTGTTGAATAGCATCTGAAGTATGCTTACTGTCCTTAATGGGGAGGGTGTGGAAAGAGGGAGTGAGAGTAGAAAGCTTAGGCATATGATGTAATCATACATATAAAACATCATGGTGAATGCCAAACTGAGGCTATAATGCTCTAGGGATTTAGAGAAGGATTAATAAAAGATTAATAAAATCTAAGGTAATTGAAAATGAGGAGCTTAGATTTAGTGTAATAGGAGAAAGAGCCTTTGAAAGCGCTGGGGCACGACCAGACGAGACGAGAGTCTGGAGATGGTGAGCAGGGGGAGTGGTGGGGAATCGAGTCTGGGAGGCCAGCTAGGAAGCTTTTGGAATGAGGTGAGGTAATGAGGGCCTGGCATTTCTTAACTAGATTTCCATAACCAGATTCCTCAGAGCCTCCCATACTCCTTGAAAATTTACTACCATCTGTTCTTTTCTACAAGTGGACCTCTGTCATCCCCATTTCACTAAGAGGTTTCTTTCTAAAGTTACTGATCTGGCCAAATCTAATGATCATTTTTTGTGTTCTCGGTGCTTAATGGAGAACCACTGCAGTGACTAGTCTAAGCACCAACAAGGGAGGCATTCTTTTACTGCCCTACCAAGAATATATAAAATTTAATAAATTTCAGACAAAACTGAAACCCCACTATTTCAGAGTTTAAATTTAAAAGAGATTTTATGTGTACTTCAAATCTGCTCCAGCAGAACTGATGAAAATAAGCACAACAGTGGAATAATTCTTACTCATGATGTCTGTGATGACTAGGGACCATCTTCCCTGCCTGTTTTAGCTGAACTTCTTCCTTCTGTACCTCTCAAGGCTTCAGCCCATGTTGTCCTCTCCCTTCTCTGAACGGTTGCAGCATGAAGAGCTCAGCCTTGTACGCTTTTTCAGCTCTTCTTTGTGTTTGACCTTCCTGATTGGACTGTGGTTTCCTGGAGGACAGGAATTTTTATCACACTGTGTGTGTGTTTATGTGTATAAAGTCTTACTGTAGCTTAGTCCTGTACACGTGTAGTTATAAATTCTTGTTAAATACTATAATGTATGTTTCGTTATATTACTCTGACTCACAATGTCTCTTTTATATTTTATTTTTTTAGATTTTTAAAATTTATTTTTCGAGAGAGGGGAAGAGAGGGAGGAAGACAGGGAGCGAAGCATCAAAGTGCTAGAGATACCTGATCGGCTGACTCTTGCTCACCCCCAACTGGGGACCTGCCCCACAACCAGCCGTGTGCCCTGACTGGGAATCGAACCTGCGACCTTTTGGTTCGCAGGCTGGCACTCAATCTACTGAGTCACACCAGCCAGGGCATAAAGTCTCTTTTTAAAACATTATTTTGAGAAAGAGAGATAATCGATTTGTTGTTCCACTTATTTATGTATTCATTGGTTGATTCTTATATGTGCCCTGACCCTGGAGATGTAACCTACAACCTGGGCCTATCATGAAGTCAATTAGTGGTACTGGTGAGAGGGAATAGAGTGAAGACGGTTCTCAATAGGGGACATCTGCAATATCAATTATATTCCAATTTGGAATACACTTTTATATTAGCTTTGCAAATATATGTAACTGGCTGCTTTGGGAATTTGAACAAAATAAAGCTACTTAGTGGAGACTTAATTGAGGCAAGTAGAATGACAGCATGGTATAACAATAGCCAGTGTTTATGGAATGAAATGTGAATAATAATAGCAGTAACTGCTATTATCACCAACACCACCAGTAGCTAACATTTATTGAATACTTATTATTTGCCAGTCACTGTTCAGAGTACTTTGTATTAGTGAGGTTCTTATTATGCTCATTTTACAAATGAGGTATGCTGGAAAAACTACTGAATTGGGCATCAGGGGCTCTGGGCTCTGGCTTTAGTTCTACTGTTAACTACCCTGTAAATTTGGGTAAGTCTTTTTTAAGTTCAGTAGACCTTAGTTTTTCATTTTTAGATTGAAGGGATTGGTCTCTAATCTTGGGTACTTTGTATACTTTCTTGGTATTCTGTGAGCTCTAAATTATCTTGTCTTCCTGTTCCACAAGTTCTCTTAATTTATGTCATGCTGGGAGCTAGCATTTCTGGTTGAGATTATAGAGCAGGTTGGTAAGTTTTGTGTTTTTTTTTTTTGTTTTTGTTTTTGTTTTAAAGGTCTCTGAAGGTGCTGTATAGAGGAATTAAAAGTTCAGGTTCCAGAGATATGCATATAATAGAAATGAAGGCAGTTTGAGAAAATAAGAAAAGTAAAACTGAATGTAAATGTCTGAAAAACAATATATAAACTCTACTGGCAATGCAGATAGAATCCTCATGGTTATCTCTTGATTTATAAGTGGGTTACTTTATAGTGCCTTAGTACCCTCCCAAGGTACTTCTGGAGTAATTAATACTTACTAAATGTTTCTTCTGTGCATATGTTATCACATTTAATTCTCAAAATAATATTTTAACTGTAGGTAGTATTGTTTCATTTTACAGATGAGAAAGCTGTAGAGTTTAGAGATACTAAACATTTTCATGGTCCCACAGCAAGTAGCTGATAGAGTAGCTGGTAGAATCAGTACCTGAGCTCTGGTCTCTCTGACTCAAGAGCCTGTGTTCTTTATCAATTCTACATGCCTCCCAGAAATTCAGATCCTAAGTACATGCCCCAAGTTGCTTTTTATTTGCAGCCATTTGGGATGAAGGACCTATATGGGTTTTTCTTAGCTACACATTTTTTTCTTTTGAGGTACTTTAAGTTTCTCTTTTTGTTTTAATTTTTCTTTATTTTGATACCACTTAGAAGCCTTTCATTCTTCTTTATTTTTTTAAAAGGCTTTTATTTCTTTTTTAGAGAGAGGGGAAGGGAGGGAGAAAGAGAGGGAGAGAGGTATCAGTCAGTTGCCTCTTGCGCATCCCCAACTGGGGACCTGGCCCACAACCCAGGCATGTGCCCCGACTGGGAATTGACCAGGCAACCTTTTGGTTTACAGGCCAGTACTCAGTCCACTGAGCCATGCCAGCCAGGGCTCATTCTTCTTTATTTTATAGTCGGGGTCACTATTCCCACTTCTTTGATCCCAGGATAGAAAGATTTGTACCTTCTACTGAAAGTTAGCAATTCCATTGTGAAACATATTGTTTTTAGATTTTTAATTTCTTAGAGGAGCTTCCTCCCTTCTCCAGAATGTGTTTACCTGACAGATTTTGTTTTTCTTTTTCTTTGGGTGGTAATGATCTGAATTTTTCATCATTGGAGCAAAATATATTACAAAATCCAGATCACTGGATGTTTGCGTTAAGCCTGTGCTCAAGCTTTTAATGCTTCTTTTCTTAATGTCCATTTATGTGATACAGTGTTGTATATCCAATGCTCCCAGATATTGAGTTAGTTTTCTTAACCTTATTCCTTGACTTGTTATTTTTTAAGGAGAAATTGCCTGGTCCTGCCTCTCCTCCTTTTCTGTTGTTCATCAGTGTCCTTGAGTTTGCATCCTTCTTTACTGTCAACTCCTCCACCTGGTTTGTCTCCTTGACATTCCTGTCTACTGTTCTGTACTCTTCTTACCCTTCACCATCTCACTTCTACCTTATTTCCTCCCTACAAATCCGTGTGCCGGTTTCTCAGTTACTTTTCTGACCTCTAGCCTCAACTTTACTTTTGGTGCTCTTTAGTTTTTATGACTCCTCTAAAATTTGTGTAAAAGAAGTGGCAGATGTACAGTCGTAAGTTTCTAAAGGGCTCTTGTTATTGGTGAGTGAAGATTGGCATCAGAATCACTTTGTGAGTATGTATTGTTCTGTGTCTTAAACATTTTAAAACCAAATTTGTTGGAGATGATGGAAATAAGAAAAAAGATTGGAAATGTTGATCTCTTAAATATTTATTTTGCTCATTAACATACTCAAATCTTTTTCCTCCAGATTTAACTCAGGCTTTCCCTCACTTTGGAACTCCTAGATTTGTGAATATTGGATATTTTGAGAAGGAGGGGTTCTTTCCTTGATACTGACTAAGGAGTCTATTTACCTTCAGGATGACATCTGAATTGGAGAGCAGCCTCACATCTATGGACTGGTTACCACAGCTCACCATGAGAGCAGCTATCCAAAAATCTGATGCTGCACAAAATGCACATGGAACAGGAGTTTCCAAGAAGAATGCACTCCTTGACCCAAATACAACCCTGGACCAGGAAGAAGTCCAACAGCACAAAGATGGGAAACCTCCATACAGTTATGCCAGCCTCATTACATTTGCAATTAATAGCTCACCCAAAAAGAAAATGACACTAAGTGAGATTTACCAGTGGATTTGTGATAACTTCCCATATTATAGAGAGGCTGGCAGTGGTTGGAAGGTAAGGATTTTATTTAAATTATTATTTTTATGCTGTAAGCAGTAACAATATTGGCTTTTATTGAAGATAAAGCTCTTTGGAGGCTTATACTTGAAAATGAAATTCTGATTAGAGCAGATAATATAGCATTCACTGGAAAATAATACTCACAGTTCAGGTAAGTTTCTAGTGAGTCTAAGGTGAAAAAACAATGTAGTATTGCAATTAGTACTGTTTTTATCAGCCAGCATTTTTCAGAAGCTTTTTTTTTTTTTAAAGATTTTATTTACTTATTTTTAGAGAACGGGGAAGGGAGGGAGAAAGAGAGGGAGAGAAACATCAGTGTGTGGTTGTGTGCGGTTGCCTCTTGCACGTCCCCAAGTGGGGACCTGGCCCGCAACCCAGACATATGCCCTGACTGGGAATTGAACTGGCGGCTCCTTGGTTCATACACCAGCAACTCAATCCACTGAGCCTCACCAACCAGGGCATAGAAGCTTTTTATTTTGAAAGAACTTTAGATGTATAGAAGAGTTATATAATTATTACAAAGGGTATCCTTATGTCCTTCATCTGCTTCCTCTGTATCAACATCTTATATAACCATAGTACAATGATCAAAACTAAGAAATTAATGTTGGTACAGTACTTTGGACTGAAACAGTACTGTTAACTACTAACTAAATTATAGACTTTTTTCAGATTTCATTAGTTTTCCCAATAATGTCCTTTTATGTTCTGGGTTCCAGTCTAGGACCCCACGTTGCATTTAGTTGTTATGTCTCCTTTGTCTCCTCTAATCGGTAACAGTTCCTCAGTCTTGTCTTTATGACCTTGACACTTTTGAAGAGTACTTACATCAGGTACTTTGGAGAATGATCCTCAGTTTGGAAATGTCTGATGTTTTCTCATGATTAGAGTGAGATAATGTATTTTAGGGAAGAGTAACACAGAGGTGATAGACCCTTTCCTGTATATGATATTGGGGGTTACTTTGTATCACTGTATCTTATTACTGGTAACGTTAACCTTGGTTTTTTGGTTAATGTGGTATATGCCAAGTTTCTCCACCATAAGATTATTATTTCTCACTTTGTGTATTATAAATTTTTTTTTACGATTTTATTTATTTTTAGAGAGACAGAGAGGGAGAGAAACATCAGTGTGTGAGAGATACATTGATTGGATGCCTCTCGCAAGCCCCCACCTGGGGACCTGGCCTGCAACCCAGGCATGTGCCCTGACTGGGAATCAAACTGGTGACCTTTAAGTTCACAGGCCAACATTGAATCCACTGAGCTACACCAGCCAGAGCAAATTTTAAAATTTTTTAGGGAGCTATTTTGAGGGCATTCGGGTACCCAATTTCTTTTTAAATTTTACTCATTAATTTTACCATTTGTTGGTGAATCATAACTACTGCAGCCTTTATTGTTTTCTAGTGGGGATTTTCATTTTTTTCTTTATTCCTTTTACATTTATTAATTGTGATTCTTCTGTAAGAAAGACTTGCACCTCTTCCCCTTTTGTTTATTCAATCACTTGTTTGTAACATTATGCACTCATGGATATTTATTTTATTCTTTGTGCTGTTATTGTTTGTTGCTCAGATTGTTACAGCCTTGATCATTGGTAGCTCTTACAGGTTGGCTCCTGTGCTGTTTTGACATGACCACATTTTTTTGTTGGTTTAGCTCTTTTTAACTTTCTGGCATCACAGGATGTTCCAGGCTCATCTTATACCTTCCCTGCTGTAGCCCTAGAATCAACCACTTCTTTTTAAGAATCCCTAGTTCCTTTTCTTTTTTTTAAGATTTTATTTACTTATTTTTAGAGAGGGGAAGTGAGGGAGAAACAGAGGGAGAGAAACATCAATGTGACATCAGTGTGGTTGCCTCTCACATGCCCCCTATTGGGGACTGGCCTGGAACCCAGGCATATGCCCTAGACTGGGAATCGAACCAACGACCCTTTGGTTCGTAGGCCAGCACTTAATCCACTGAGCCACACCAACCCGGGCAGAATCCCTAGTTCCTTATCTAGGCTTTTTGATGTTCCATCAAGTTAGTTACCTACCTAATTGATGTAATACAACAAATAATTAAACTTTCTTTTGTATCTGTACATGTTATATTCATATTCTCATATAGGAATTACCCAATTGTGTCCTGTTGGGTGTGTATGTGTGTGCATTTGGAAGAAGTTTATAGAGCTTTAGGTCTGTCATCAGATGGTAGTTAGTTTTGTTTCTCTTAAGCCTCCCTTATATTTATTAAAGACATTTACTGATGTATTGTGACCAGTGATGTACTGGGCTGTCGCAAATGGTAAGATTTCATTTTTTATGGCCAAGTAATATTCCATGGTATATATATGTACTAACAGCTTTTTTATCCACTTGTTTATTGATGAGCACTTGAGTTGCCTCCATATCTTGTCTATTGTAAGTAATGCTCCATTGAATGTAGGGGTACATGTATTTTTTGAATTATTGTTTTGGGTTTGTTTGGACATACAGCCAGAAGTGGAATTGCTGGTTATGATGTAGTTCTATTTTTAATTTTTTGAGGGACCTCCATACTATTTTCTGTAGTGGTTACACAAATCTGGATTCCTATCAATATTGCATGAGGGTTTCCTTTCCTCCACATCCTTGCCAACACTTGTTTGTTGAGGAAGCTTGTAATTTTTATTGGATGAGGGGGATACATATAAACAAGTAATTATGATGCTGTGTAAAAAGCTCTGTAATAGAAAAGTATAGAATGCTGTACTATGAAGAGTTGAATAATTGGGAACACCTACTGTGTGTAAGCCATAAAAATACTTATTATATATGTGACCCAGTAAAAGTATTAAATGAAGGGTGTAGTTAACAATTGCTGTGAGAGTTTAGAAGAGCTTATGGGAAGTGCGATGCGGCTATAAAGTGAGTGTCATAAAAACTAAGTGCTATGAGGGTATAAGGAAGGGAGGAGACGTTAGAAAACTAGTGAGGAAGTGGAATTTAGCTGTAGTTTGAAGAAGAGTAAGGTTTAGGGAGGTCTTTGTAATAGCTTCTGGGAAACGGTTGTAAGGATTCTTAGTAGCAAGCAGAGTTGGGATGGAGCCAGAGTGTAGAGATCCCATGAGTATTTGAATGCCAAGCTGAAGAGCTTGGTCCAAATTGGGAGGGAATAGCATATAAAGTTCGATTATATACCTCATTCACCTGTCCAACCTCAGCTTCTGCTGAAGTGTAAGTGAACCTGAGTGCCAAATCCAGTCTGCTAAATTTTTTGCTGCTCACCAGCCAAAGTCATGATCTGTAACTGGGTTAGAAGTAGTGATACAGTTTCAACTGGAAGATGCGTGATTTAGATACAATGAAGAAAGAGGAGTAAAAGAGAAAAAAGGGAGCAGGTAGAGAAGGATGCTGCTGCTTTTCAAACTAAAAGATACACTAGAGAGATGATCTGTTCTGTTGCTTTAGGCAGATTTTTAATATTTCCAGAAGTAGCTGCTTCATAATTATTCTTTTAAAAAGTTTCTTCAACCCAAGTTTAGGTGCCTAGAACTTGCCATGATCACTTTTAATTTTATTTTTGTAAACATAGAAATATTTTGAGAATTTCAAATGTGGACAGATGGAAACTGGTTTTTCTCCTACTTTGTTCAGGTCCTATCTCTCTTTTCAGGTTTTACTTCCCATTCCCTGTCCTTAGATTTGTTTAGCGCACTCCTGCAATCTGCGGCTGACTATGTTTTCTTTAGTTATGGAGGAGATGGGTTAGGGGAAAATGGGAGATCAGTTA
Source organism: Macrotus californicus (assembly GCA_007922815.1). NCBI lineage: Eukaryota > Metazoa > Chordata > Mammalia > Chiroptera > Phyllostomidae > Macrotus > Macrotus californicus. The sequence goes on from VMDR010007604.1 coordinate 35,826, forward strand.
GGACTTGTGAAGTTAGCTTATATTGGTCAAAGTAGGGTGGAAGAAGGACCCTAAAGCAGTTGTCAAATACCTTTCCAGAAATGTAGAGCCAACTAATGTCACCCAGACGAGGAAATGTTGCCATGGTCATTCAAATAGAATTTTAATATTTAGGTAAAATTCTTTTTCATTTTGTGCCAGGGCATTGAAGGGAGATACATATTAAAAATAACTTTTTGAGTATTCCATAAGAGTTTAAAAAACACTCTCTGGTCCTGACTGGTATGGTTCAGTGGATTGGGTGTAGTCCTGCAAACTGACAGTTTGCTGGTTCGATTCCAGGTCAGGGCACAAGTCCAAGTCCCCAGTTGGGAGTTTGCAAGAGGCAGCTGATCAGTGTTTCTCTTGTACATTGATGTTTTTCTTGTTCTTTTTTTCTCTCCCTTCCCCTCTTTAAACAAACAAACAAAACCTTAAAAAACACTCTGAATTTTCAATAATTAAATGATTTTGTAACCTGAACTATATGAAAAAGAATTTAAATTTTTGCACTATTCACCTTACAAAAGAAAATTAACCTATTATGTTACTGGAGTATAGGATACTAAAAAAATACAAAAGCGTGTTATGTGTATGTGGGGGTGTATTATGCTACTTTTTATGTGGGGGTGGAGAAAATAAAAATATATTTGCTTATTGTTGTAAAAAGAAACTTAGAAATAATAAACTAGAAACATAATAAACACAGTTACCTTAGGAGATGGATGGAACTGAGGTAGAAGAGATCTACAAGGGAATAAGATTTTAAGTGTACCTTTTTGTGTAGTTTTGAATCATGCGTTTTACCCCAAAATATATAGGATACAAAAAGGATGGGGAAAGGAAACCTTAAAATTGAATATAAGCAAAAACAAGCCTTACATCATATCAAGTGGGTAATGTAATCACAGAAAAACCCTTTTTTGTGACACTCTTGAAAAGAGCTTCCTGATTATATACCTTCATAGCATACATACTAAGGTTGAAAAGAATTGCAAAGAAATCACGAACTTAACTTAGTAGATTTGTCTTTAGTAGTGATACTTTGTTGGTGTCAGTCTTTACCTCTGATAGCTCCAAGAAAAGAAGTTGGGAAGTTGGGAGAGGTGCTGAAACTGTTGTATGTGCCTGGTAGGGTAGAACAGATGGGTGAGTGTTGATGTTTGGGGGAACCAGGACTCTCATGGTACAAGAAGAGAAACACAGGTAAGAATGTGGCTGTTGATTTGCATTGGAGGTGCCAGTTTACACTCAAGTTTAAAATAGAAATCAGTTAAGAGTGCTTTTAAAATTTAGAACTCCAGTTTTAATTAGTTATCTTGGGATGGAGTCTAGGATTCTGCATTAAAATTTATCCCAAGTGATTCTAGTGCAAGTAGACGTGTGCAAGTAGGCTGTACTTTTGAGAAATTACTTTTGGGATTGGCGTTTTCAAGGCCAAGCAATATGCCTTGATTAGTTATTTAACCTGAGCTATTTTTCCCCTGGTTAACCTGGACCATCCCAAATATTTCTACTCTCTACCCTTCCACCTTCTTTTCTTGTGGTTGTTAGAGGTAAGGTCTGCCCAGGTTGTGAGATTTGAAGTAATCTCTTTTTTTCATTGTGTATATGTGTATACATGTCTTGACTCCGATATTTCTGAAGGTGTTTTTACTTTCTAAATAGGCTTTTGGTATTTTTACAAACAGATTTTTTTTTCTGGATCTTGGCTCTTGTAAATAACACTGCTATGAACATAGGAGACAATACTGTGTTAAAGAAGTTTTTAAAAGATGAGTGTAAATTTAAGCCTATCTTACTACCAAAACATCAATTTAAAACTAATGAATGGGAGTTCCACTTCTGCTTGGAATGTAGACAGCTACAAAGAATGATGATCCCTTCCAAACAATGGGAAAACAATGGGTTAGCCAGTCAGAGAAAGACAAAATACTGTGTGATCTCATTTATGTGGAATCTAATGACCAAAATAATTAATCATCGACATCTTCCTGCATCACTAAAAGGTCTTAATAAACATCTCAAATAGGACACGTATTCCATTATTTGGAATTTTGTAATTCACCAGAAGCTTTTTTAATAACTGCTTCCCTTTGTAACATGCATAATTTGAAAATCAAAAAGGTTCAAATTTGAAGCCCAATTAAAATACAATTTGTAATTGTATTCAAATACATAGAGTTATTTAGATTTTTGATTCTGTTTTTAAAGGTGGATTTTGTGTTTTGGATTTCAATGACTATATGGCTTTTCTTAATTTCAGAATTCCATACGACATAATCTGTCACTGAACAAGTGTTTCCTTAAAGTGCCTCGATCCAAGGATGACCCCGGAAAGGTAGGATTTATTATCTTAAAATAATTGGATTCTTTATTATATATCTGTTGTCATGTTTATAGTATACCTAAGCTATATGTTTGTATCTAAGCTATATCTGTTGTGCAAAGAAAAAGAATTGGAATGAGAGCATTCAAGTTCATTGATCAGGGATATTTGTGAAAGTAGCAAGTCCTTATTCAGCCCACCCCACTATACCCCTCACCACCTCACCCCTATTTTAATTTGCGTGTTTCAAGGACCAGCCAGGCAGGGAGCGCTTACTTTTTAAGCAGTGGAAAGCTAGCTAGTGTAGAGCTGGTCCTGTTACAGTTTGCTGTTTCTAATCTAGTTTTTGTTATATTGTTTTCTAAAGTATGCGTATTAAATTTGGTTTTGAACTGCTTGTTAGGAACCACACTTTATTATTACACATAAGAGGTAGATTTGTGTGTAATTGACAAGTGGAAGTAATTGTTATCCTGAAAAAAAAAAAAAGTTTTTCTGTTATTTCCTCTTGTTCTTAGTTGCTGTTTTTTCTTCTTTGTTCCATTTATCTCCTGCCACATCACAGTTTTAGTATCTTACCTACAGAGACTTTTTTTGTTTGTTTCACTAGCCCTATCAACTGCAGTGGCCTGAACTTGGTACTAGTTGCTCGGTTTCTAAGCTCAGAGTATTTGCTTGGACCATGTTTGATTGTCATGATAAATTACTAGATTAGGATTTTGAGACAGCCTATCTGTTGGCAAGCATGCATTGTTGTTTGGATATTTAGACTTCTTGTTGTCTGCTTTAGGCCAGGTGTCTCTGGAAAATTTTTTCTAAAAATGTAAGCCTGATCATGTTAACATCCTGCTTTAAAATAAGTACTCCTCAGTGTTCTGGAGATGTTTCTTTTATAAAATATCCTTTACTGTGTTTTTCTTGATATGCCTTTCTAGCTATGTTTCACTCCATTCAAGACCCACTATGAGGAACTACTTGAAGTTTCCCAAGTACACTTTTCATAAGGTCTTCTCTTAAAGCACAAACTCCCTTCCTCTACTTGTGTGGCTTATTCTGGAGTCTGTTAAGATTGAGCTGCAACAATATGTCTCTGAAGCTGTCCCCTCCCCCTACCAATCAGATGAGTTCGTTCCCTCTTCTGAGTTCCCTTTACTTTGTCGTCATTGTAGTAGCTTGTCACTGTCCTCTCTACCCATAGTCTCCTATCTCCAATTTATAGTAACTTTCACACAGTAACCAGGGGTCTTTCAAAAATGCTAAGCTAATCATTTGTACTGTTTGTTTAAAATTTTGATTAGTCATTCACGGTCCTTATGTTAAGCTCTAAATTACAAGGGTAGGATCATGTGTATTTTGTTTACTCGTTAGCCCCAGTTGTTTGTACAAGGGCTGAGGAGACCCTCTTGTTGAGTAAATGAGTATATTGTGTCCTCTGCTAGATGGTGAGCTTCCTAAGTTAGAGATAGGTATTCCTTTCTATTGTAAAGCAGGCACTCTTTAAATAATGAACGTTTTATAATACCTGCTGTGAGCTGCCCCATCAAGTGGGTTCTTAATAAGATTGAATAGATTATTATAATAGTTTTCATATTTGACCCAAGTTATTATTTGCCTATGTTCAAAACTCTCCAAGGTGGTAACTAGGAATTGGTGAAATTT
>VMDR010007605.1:0-13162 GCA_007922815.1 Macrotus californicus
AGAGAAAGAGAGATCTTTCACTCTTTCTTCCCTAGTGCTGATACCAGGAAAAGGCTATGAGAGGAGGTAGCAAGAAGGTGGCCCTCTCCTAGCTAGAAAGAAAGTTCTCCCCAAGAGTCAAATAAGCTGGGACCTTGATTTTGGACTTCCCAACCTCCTGAACTGAGAGAAATAAATGTTTGTTGTTTAAGCCACCAGTCTACAGTATTTTGGTATAGCAGCAGAGCAGACTGAAACACTGCACCTCACAATTTTCATCTTATTTTAGTTAAATTTTTTAATCTCTCTTGTGATTTCTTCTTTGACCCATGGGTTATTTAGAAGCATTGTTTAATTTCCAAATATATGAGAATTTTTCAGATATTTTTCTGTGGCTGATTTCTAACTCAATCCCACTGTGGGTTGGAGAACTGAGACTTGTCTTATGGCACAAGATGTGGTCTACATTGGTAAATAGAAAAATGTGAATTCTTCAGCTGATGGGTGGGGAATTCTGTACATTTCAGTTAGTTCAAGTTGGTGACAGTTTTTTTCTACATCTCTGTTGACTTTCTGACTACTAATACATTAGTGAAAGAGGAGTAATAAAATTTTCAACTGCATTTATAAATTTCTCTATTTCTCCTGAAAAGTTTGTCATATTTTGCTTCATGTATTTTTAATATCTGCTTTGAGGTTTATACAATTTGGGTTGGCTATGTTTTCATAATGAGCCCATATTCTTATCATTATAAAATGTCACTATCTCTGGTGACAGTTAATGTTGCAGGCATTTACCGTGTCTGATATTAATGTAGCTCATCCCAACTTTCTAGTATTATTATGGAATATCTCAGTTTATCCTTTAATTATTTTTTAAATAGACTTTATTTTGGGGGGTCTTTTTAGATTTACAGAAAAATTTAGTTTCTGAGGCTCCAGATATTTTATTTTCCATCTCTAGGGCCTTCACTCATTTATGAAACATTTCTGCCAGGTCTTTCCTCTTTACATTTATGTTTCTTCAAAAGCTTGAGCATATTTATAAAAGCTCTTTTAAGATCCTTGTCCACTAATTGTTTCATCTCTGTTATTTATGGACCTATTTTTATTGTCTCACTTTGCTCCTGGTTATGGGTCACAATTTCTTGCTTCTTCACATGTCCGGCACTTTTTGTTAGAATGCCAGAAATTATGAATTTTACATGGTTTAGTACTAACTTTTGCTATAGTCTTTAAGAGAGTTTGGGACTTTGTTATAGCAAGCAATTACTTTATTTTCTCTGCAATTCATTCCTTTTGAGCATTGTTTTCAAGCTATTTTAGGGGTAACCTGTAAGTGATGCACATATAGGTGGAATTTAGTACCACCACTAAGACATGACTCTCCTAGGGTCCCTAATAATTGTCCCATACATTTAATAAGTTCTCCCCATTATGGGTGCGACTGTCAAACAAATATGTCCCAGTCCTGTGTGAGTATGGGAATTATTCAGCTTACAGCTCTCGGAAAATGTTTCCTTCCCCAGAAGTTGTTTTTATGTCCATACTTGTAGAATTGCATCCAGTATCTGCACAGACTGGGATTCAAGTCAAGACTCAAGAAGACTCCTATGCATGGTTTGGTTTTGTTTTTTTTAACTCTTTCTTTGTTAAAGTTCACTTTTCTCCAGGATTCTGACCTGAAAATTCTATTCACCTAGACCTTTTCAAACTCCAAACATTTGTCTCCTCAACTCAACAAGATCACTGTGTTCCACTTGGGTTACCTGCTGGCACTACATTCTGAAAATTCCCTCTAGGCAGAAAGCTAGGGTATGGCAGAGATGATTTTATATGTGTTCTTTCTGTCAGGGATCCTGGTCCTATGGTGCCTGTTGTCCAAAGTCTGAAGACAGTTATCTTATATCATTGTCCAGTTTCCCTAGTGCAAGTTTGGAGCCTGCTACTCTCACATGGCTAAATAGACAGAAAGAGAGAGAGAGAAAGATTCACTCTGAAAATGGTTTGTGGGTAGGAATATGCAGTAAAGCAGCAAAAATCACCTGACCAAAAGCCAAACATACTTGGCCACCCTGGAAAATGCAAGTATAGAGAGTATACAACAGCCAAGGACAAACAAGATAGTATCCCCTAACAGATGCCAGCTCTACACCAAAGCTGAGCAGATGAGCCTTCTTCTCCCACACTCTTTCTATGCCATGATTATAAAAAAGGCGCCTCTTCACACAGTTAGGGAGAAGAGGAGAAGACAGAGGAGAAAAAAAACAAAATGACAGAGAAAGGCCCCAAGTGACTGAGAAAATAGTAGATAGGTGGAGAATATCAAGGTTTCTGCCACTGCATAAAAGAAATTAGGTCCAGTTGTAAATAGAAAATGACTTCTTGTCCCCTACAGGAGATTCATTAGGAGGACACGGTCGCATCGCTCATAATTACTCACCCTCCTCCAGGATCATTGTTCACTGATTGCTTTAGGTGTGCCCACCTTGAGTCCTCAAGTGGACTGTGAGTCTCTCAAAGGCAATACTGGTTTTCAGGCTGCTGCTTTAATATCCCCCAGCATGTCACATAAGACTGAGGCCACAGATGTTTAATGAGTTCACGGAGATTTATCACCTGTCTGTGTCTCTTTATAATTTTTCCACAAGTTGCTTCAGAGCTCATGATTGTCTCTCCTGTTTCCTCCAATTGGAAGAGAACAGACCCACTCATGAGATTTTCCTGTAAACCCTCATTGCCAATGTTTTCTCCCATTGCCATGCAATGTGTCAGTTAGTTCAGAATTGGCAATATTTTGACCACTGTATTTTACCGAAAAAATATGGCCATTGTATTTTACTATCGTTATGAGAACAAGAAACTTTCAAGTTCTTGGATATTTTTAACGGACAATTTTGAATGCAACTGCTCTATCAATGTCGCACTAGATGAACATTGTATTATTTGTCAAGGAACAAGAGAGAAGAGGTGGTTTTCAAATGTATTTCAATTTTCTTTTCCAAAAAAATTTTTAAAGCAAAAATATGCTCTACTGTGTCACGCAACATTGATACTACACAAAATATTCTGACCATTGGGACAAAGATATGGGAAGTCTTAGTGAGAATATGATCTTATTTAAAAATACATTATTGTCACTTATCTTTCCAATTGCATACAAAAACCATGCCAGTAGAATCCCTCCAGGAGAAAATAGAGGGAAAAAATATGTATTGGCCTGGGAGCTAGGTGTTGAGGGAAGAAAACAGCTCAAAGCTACGTGGTTTCGATTGGCCACAATCCGCAGGGATTGCATAACTGATTATACTTTTAAATAGGAGCTGATCATTGGTTAAGTGGACTTTGCTTTAAAATAAGACTTTAAAAGGCATTTATTTTGCTGGCTTTCAGATGCATGGTCAAAGGAGGGGCTCAGCAGTCACTAGGAGTCAGTGGTTGCCATAGAAACATTTATAAGTTGATCTTTCTCTGCTGAGAGGTGCTTTGCATACAGGCCACCTAAGGTGAAACAAATCCCCAAGGGACTATTCTGAGCAACGCCAATTAATTAGAGCAGTGCAGAGGAATCAGAATGGGGAGGAAGGGAGGGCAGAAAATTGGCTATTGCATTAGGAAAAAGTTAGATTCAGATATTTACAAAAGATATTTTAACCATACTAAAAATTCCAATCTGTTTTCAACACCTGGAATGTTGGTTTGCAAATTTTATGCTTCTACAGATCACTTACTGGATGTTGTTTTGGACAACAGATCAATGTCCCTTAGCTTAAATACCATATGATCTCACCTATAAGTGGAACCCAATCAACAAAACAAACGAGCAAGCAAAATATAACCAGAAACACTGAAATAAAGAACAAACTGACAGTAACCAGAGGGGAGGGGAGAGGGAGATAATGGGGAAACAAGGGTAAGAGTCATCAAGGAACATGTACAAAGGACCCATGGACAAACCAAGGTGTGTTGGATTGAGGGTGGGAGGTGGGGGTCGGTGGGGCAGGGGAGAAAGGTGGGAGAAAATGAAGACAACTGTATTTGAACAACAATTAAAAAAATAAAAAAATTACTTTCTCACCTGTAAAATGGTGATACTGATGCCAACTCTGCAGGTGGTTAGGATATTTAGAAGGAAAAATAAATGTAAAATGCTTGTCATACTTAGACTATTCCAAGTGCTCAGAAGATTTTAGTTCCTTTCTATATCTCACTGGAATCTGATAAGCCTTATCCTACTCCTAGAGAAAGGATATATGTTCAGTCTTCACACTCCATATTTATCTGAAAATCTGTACTAAATATTCATAAAACTACTGAAACTCATTTGGCTTCTCTGTGGCCTGCTCACCTACTAAACACATGACTTAAACCAACATAAAAAGATAATGATAGGTCAGAAGTACATGTTCTACTTAACAAAATATCCTGTGCACAAAGAAATAACTTTCCAAATAACTTTATGCAACCAACATTTCAATCACTAAAATATAAATTGAATGTAATTGAATCTCTGATGATTCAGAGGTTACTTAGCTTCTTTTAGGGTTTAGGTTTGGCAATATCCATTTCTCAGAAAAGTTGAAGTGCCAATTAACCAGATTGGTTTGATAAGGACGACAGGGGATGTGACCTTATAAACAGCTTTTGAGAATTCGTGCTCCATAAATGGGTTTCCATCTCCTCTGTCAGGCAGTGTGTGAAATACTGAGACAGGAAAACAAACCAGGCTAGCCTAAGTCTAGGATAGGGGTGTCAAACTCATTTTCACCAGGGGCCACATAAGCCTTGTGATTGCCTTCAAAGGACCAAAATAATTTTAGGACTGTATAAATGTAACTACTCCTTAACAGTTAAGGAGTTGAAATTATATGTGGCCCTTTGAAATGATGTTCAAATACCATTTTCTCTTTCTGATCACACAAGAAATCTACATTTCTAACCTCCTCTGGAGTTCATCTGAAGTGAGATGAATGAGTTCTGGCCAGTAAGGGTGTAGCAGAGATGACATAAGCAGGCCTAGCCATTTACACATTCCCTGATATTCTCCAACTCTCTCTTCACTGCACACGCAACTCTGGAAGCCACACGCTCCAGATGCATGGTCACAAGGTAGAAGAGGGCTACCTAATTTACCTAATATTCAGTGTAAGTCAGAAACACAGTCCAGCTGCCATGTCAGTGTTAACTACCCCGACTGGCACAGCCAGTAAATGTAGGTGTTTCACAGCCTCACTTTTGGTTCTTCTGCTCCCTAGTACACTACGTCGTCCTTGTTCTCAAGAATTAGTTCGATCTTCAACAATTTATTAAGCCTGCTAGACTTTAGCATTAATTTTATGATGGGATTTACTATATGTCATTCATTTCACACATAGGATGGTTACACCTAAAGAGAAATAGAGTATTTCTTTCCAAACTATTTTACACCATGATACGTATAATAACTAAAAATATTTGTATGACACAATAAAGTAAATAGATGAGGCTGTTTTTGAATGATGATAACTACTCAAGAAACTTGAACCACCCCTGGGACCTGCTCAGCTTCTTGGATGGAGGTCAGAGAATTGATAACTCAAGACATGTGTTACCCACTTGTAGCACAGCAATATGCAAGGGTATATCTGCTGGAAAGTTTTGAAAGAGAAGAAGCTTCCTCAGGCAGACTCCTACAAGGTAGATTCATATTGGAGCTGTCACCATGCTTCATAATCTGAGCCTACACTGCACTCTACCACCATGTGAAGAGCATGAGTTGTGTTATGTGAATCAAATTGTCTCATTAATCCTCATAACACTGAAGAGTAGCCTTTGTCATTTGTAGTTAGAATGTGAAGAAACTGAAGCTCAGAGAGGGTGAGGAATTTGCACATGTCCAAACAGCTCTGGGGGAACACAGTGGAACACAAATAGGCCCAGTTCCGAAGCCACATGGCTCCCATCAAGAGACTCCACTCTACCAGTGAACCCAGAGTGACTGTACTAATCAAATTTAACGTAAGGCAGCATGGAAAGCAGAAATGCAACTTATATCTTTATGGTGAGAAGTATATTGCCAAACAAAGCAGAATATTGATTTTAACTTCTCACTGTGTTTTCTTATGTCACTTCTCAGAAAACAAAAACCTGGGGCCTCTGAGTGCTGTTTGAGTGTAAACGTAGAAGGTGTGAGTTACAGTGTAGGGCAGATTTGCATGTAAATTTCAGTTTAAGGGACTGATTTTTGAAATATTTAGAGCTCTAGTATTCCACATTAACTTTCATTCATTCTTTGGCTTAATTCGGCTTTTACTTTCATGTCCTAGAGCTTCAAAGCAGCTTCCTGTGATGCCTCCTTTTACATTGTGCTGTCCATTTGCCAGGGTTTCCCCATATCAGACTCATAGGCCATATATTTACCCTGGTAACTAAAACAACAGGTTGCCTTGCCTTGAACTCCTTTGAATTTTTCTGTTGCTTTTTCACTCCAAAAGGAGAAAGAGGGGAATAAAGCTAAGAAGAAGGAAGAGGACTAATAGGAAGAGGAGAAAGAAAAATGATTAGAAAAAAAGAAGGAGGAGGGGAAGGGGAAAAGGCAAAGATTTGACAAGAGAGAGGGAGGAAGAATACTAACTTGTAGTGTGTCAATCTAGCAACAGCACGAACTCCCGTGAGTATTATTACTTCAGTCAGTTCTCAGAGGAAAGAAAAACTGTCCACTCTGAAATGCATTATGTCCTTATACAGGGCAAGGAGCAGACACAGAGCACTATCTCCAAGTTGGCTAGCAACGACACACCTTATGGAGCGAAAGCAAGGCCTTCTTAGAGGTGCCTTTGCAAAGAAGCACAGGTGCTGGAGGACATTGCCCACGCCCACTAATACCTGAACCACTGAGCCCTAGACTCCAGGACCTTGGTTGCTCAACTCATCTTTGCCCCCGCTCACAGATGTCGCTTTTCACATGTTCCGTTTTGTAACCTTGGCCTCTCTCCTCCATTCTCCAGGTAAAGGATGCCTGATTACATACTGACTTAAGTCTTTTCATGTGAAAAAGCTCATTTACATCCCTTTTGTTCACCTCTAGATGATTGCCTCTTTCCTTTCCCAGAATGAGCTCAAAATTCTTTCAGCTAGTTCTAGACAGCACAATATCTGCTTGTAGCTAGTGTATTTTCTTCTGATGTTGTGTGTGTCGGGGGTGGGGGGGGAAGTGGTAAGTTCTTTATTGATCAGAACCATCTCTGGGGGGATAAAGGGGGAAAAATTGGGAAAACTGTAATAGCATAATCAATAAAAAATACTTAAAAAATAAAAAAGAAACATCTCTAACATAGAGATTAAAATTGCAAAAATATTTCTCCATATCAGTATTTTATCAGAAACAAATCATTGTTGGAATAATATTGAACAGAAAATATGTTTTAAAGTTAGTTTAAAAAGTAAAATTCACCTTGGGGAATGAGGCCCCTCTGCTGCCAGCCTTTTGTAGTAATAGTGTACCCAAACATTTACAATGTGATAGGAAGGTCGCAGAAAACCCAGTAAGTGATGTGGTCATACCTGGAACACTTTGAGAATGACATTGAGTAAAGAGTCCAGATTTTTGCTGGGTGCTGAAGTGTGGGGGTGGCAGGGCAAGGGTTAGGATGGAAAGGGGAGAGAAGGGTGGCTTTGGAGATCATTAGGGACCTGAAACAGAATGATACCTCCATTGCAGCTTTGTGATTGGACTTGGAGCTAAGCCTACATGGAAAAAATAAAGGAGAGAATCTTGAATGCCAAGTAAAGGTCAAGATTCATTTCTACGTGAATTTATTCAGCTCCTGCAGTGTGACAGGCTGCCTATTAGTCACTAAGGTAATGAAATCAATCAGTCCTGGCTTCTACTTCTGGACCTCATCAGACTCCAGTAGAAACGGCTTCTTTCCATGGTTCACAACAGATTTTCATACACATTATTTTTTATTTTGATAATGTTCCTATAAGAGAAGCTGAGCAACTGACAGAATCTCTAGTTTACAGGCAAAAAAATGGAGGTGCAGAGAAATTAAGTGACTTGTCCAAGCCAAAAATATCAGTGCTGGGCTATAAGCTCAGGTGTCCTGACTTCAAATCTGGTCTTCTTTCAGAGATTTTACTTGGTTAATGACAAGTCTTACCACTCACCATTTACTCCCTTTAGGATTCTGGCAATGGAAAACACACTCAACCAGCAAATAACTGTAGAAACCTCCAGGACTAAGGGTTTCTTATAATGTCACATGTATTCTGGACTCAGGCAAGAGCAGGCATCCTCAGATATTCAGTGACTGCGTGTTCCTGACTACTACAACATGTCCCCTACGTACCTGTCACCTCATTCTCCATCAGAGGACCAGGTACACCAGATCATCCACCATTACTTGTCCCCCTGCTCTTGTAAATGACAGCCTTCTCAAAGCTGGGCTAGAGGTCACATAAATGTTCACCTTGCAGCCCTTTACCTCATTATAACTGTCTCTTTTACTTTCCTCCACAAACACAGATCTTCTAAAGCATATCCTTCCATTTCCCCACTCATGACTATTCTTTGGGCTCTCCTGATACCCCAGCCACTTCCCTTAATGTATTGCTGACTTTATCATCTGGCTTGGTGTGTGTGTCTCTCTCTGTCACTACTATTACCTTCATATTTGGAAACTTCAACAATCATGTAAATTATTTATCAAGCACCCTGGTCTCAGTTCTCTGCCAGATTAGCTTTCTCCTCTCATTCCACTCTAGACATCACTCCCATACATACAGACTGGATCGTGTGCTTACCAATGACTGCACGCCCTTCATAAACTCATTCCCAACATCCTACTCGTGAACCAATGCCTCACATTTTTTCCACTCATCCCCTGTAGTAGTAATGAACTCAAACTTCTTTGACTCCACTGGAACACTGAAAAGTGATAAACTGGCAAAACCCCAACCCTAGCTGAATCTGCTAGCTGTGTCTTCATCTGAGCAGCTAAAATCTGTTGGAGAAATCACACCCTCACTGACCACACTCATTTCAGACTTGTGCACACAGGTCTTAAATGGACGTTCAAAACTGGCAGGCCTGCTGTGCTTCTCTCATGAATTTAAGCCCCCGCTTTGCAAGATCACTATTTACATCTTCTCTGTTCTCCAGCCCCAATACTTCCCCCACATTATTGTCTCTATATGACTTGTAAATTTTAACAAAGAAAATAGACGTGAACAAACAAGCGCCCTTACTTTTTCTCTTCATTATTCTTACCTAAATCTGTCTCTTTTCCCACTAAAAGGAAGACTGTGTCACCACTCCTGTTAAATCCCCTTCTCAGTGTGCCCGGGATCCCTCCCATCCCACCATCTCCAAGTTCTTACTTCTGCAATTATCTCCTGTCTCTCCAGTGTTATTGACTCCTTCCTTTACACTGTCTCCTTCCCAGCAGAACACAAGCATACCTCAAGATCTCTCTTCAGAAACTTACTGTTTTTACCCCATATTTCTACCAACTACTATGCCATTATCTCACTTCTTCTCTAGCACAACTCTCCAAAAAGTTATCTATATTCACTGTCACTTCCTTGCTTATGATTCTATCCTCAATAATGTCATATTCAAATCAGTCTTTCTTCCCTACAGCTCAGCTGAAATAACTCTCTTCAAAGGCAATCATGACCTACGTCTTGCCATAACCATGTCAGATTCTCTGACCTCATCTTACTCAAACTCTTGACATGCTTAACCTCATGTTCTCTATGGAACACTTTCTTATTTAGTCCAGAATTTAAGACTGAATTATGTTTCCCAAAATTTATAGGTTGAAGCCCTATCCCCAATGTGACTGATTTGGGGATGGGACCTTTAAGGATGTAATGAAAGTTATGATATCATAAGGATGAGGGCCCTAATCCAATAACACTGGTGTCCTTATAACAAGAGGAAGAGACACCAGGAACATGTGTACACAGAGAAAAGTCATATGAAGACACAGCAAGGAGATGGCCATTTGCAAACCAAGAACAAAGGCCACAGGACAAACCAAACCTGCTGACACCTTGATCTTGGATGTTCAGCTTCTAGAACTGTGGGGAATGAGTTTCTATTGCCTGAGGCACCCAGTCTGTGGCATTTTGTTATGGCATCTTGAGCAAACAAATACACTAGTGTATGTAGTTTTGTGTACATTTGAAATGGAAGTTATTTGTACTGAAATTTGCTTTCATAAAAGATTAGCTATATATGGAAGACTTTCAAAATAATATCTATAGGCTCAGCCTTTTCTGTGAGCTCTCAGCTCCCAGATACAACTGCTCTCAACTTCTCCATTTGGATATATGACAGGAATCTTAAACATACTATGATCAATACAGAACAATGACATATTCCTAAATCTCCTCTAAGCCTTTTTTTATCTTCACATGTATTATGACCATCCACCAAGTCACTTAGTCCAAAGTGTAAAGATATCTTTGAGTTCTTTGTCACTCACCACTCATACCTTGTCTAATAGCAATAATGGTGACTCATCTTCCCAAATATATCTGAAATCTGCCTACTTCTTTCTATCTTTCCTGCTAATCCAAGCCAGTGTCTTACCTTGCCTGGGCCACTGCTTTAACCTCTTCAGTGGTCTCATTCCCATCATTTTGTTCACCTCCAATACATCTTCCAAACAGAAAGTGGACCTAGAGACTTTCAAAGCACAACCCAGATTGCATTACTCACATGCTTAAAATCTACCAATACCTTTTCATTACATTCCAAGTTCTCTACTATATCCTAAAGTGTCCAACATAATGTGGCCCCATCTTCCTCTCCAGAGGTAAACTTTTGTTGTTTTAAGCTTCTGTGATCTGAGGATATCTCTCTAACCAAAACATAACTTTGCCTATACTGACATATAACACATATTACTACTAAAATTAAGCTTTTTTTTCGTGTTTATTTCTCCCCTGATTAGAGGACAAGTTTTTGAGGGAAAGGGCTATTTACTAGTGTATCCCCTGTGCCTGAAACACTGTCATTTCACAGGCAAGCAAATACTTGTTGGCTCTCTAGTGTATTAAACTGTTTTCATGAATGTGACTTTTTCTTCAGGTGAAAGTTAAGACTTCCTCCTTTCTGACCCAAATCTCAAACTTTTGGAGCAGGCCCCGTGTCCAATCCCCTTCACAGGTAAAGAACACTGGCCTACCTTACTCTGCCATATTTAGGACATAACAAGCTAGTTAGAAGGTCAGGTACAGACATTTACCTGGGAACACTAACCAGACTGAAGAAGGACAGGAATCTGATGGAGACAAATCTGCTGCATTAGGAGGCAGGAAGTGAGGAGCAGGCAAGAAGGACAGTATGGCTTCCATACCCCAGTGGGGGAAATCAAAGGGGAACTTCAGGGCTGGGCTCTGGCTTTAGAGTCATACCAATGGCACCAACAAGGGAGATAATCCCAGTGAAGACCAGACTGTGAGTATGAATTAGCTGTTCCTCTTCTCCTGGGGAGGGGGGATGGACAGTAAAGCAGAAGTGCTCCCTCCAATACTCCTCTTTGAGAAGAGCAGATACATCTATTCTGAGGCCAAGGACAAGATATGTAGATTGGAGGAGAGGGTCCACTTCCAACACCAAGGAACCAACTCTAAATAGACTCTCATCACAACTTCTTCAGTTTCTGGACTAGAATGCTAATAATGGCATCGTACTTGACTAGGCACGGTATGGGGGGGTTGTGGGGGACAGGAGATGGATCCTACATGAGAAGAAGGCTTCAAAAGTGAATTTGTGTTGAATATTGTTTTAGGCTAACTTCCGAACATTTTAATCTGCATTGACTCATAAAGGGATGATAGGACAGGTGATATCAAGAAGCAAATAAATGTGAAAGGAGAGCTTGTATTTATATTCCATTTGAACTAATCTTTTCTCTTTTGGACAAAATAAAAATTAATGTCTAAGAAAGACAAGGAAGTAAGCTCTTTAAATAGTACATTAAATATGGAAAAAAAAATCCCTGGATGCACCACCAGGCCCCTTGAAAGCTGACATGCCATTTTAGAATAAGTTTGCTTTGTTTAAGCTAGATTTGCATCTTAGTAGAAGCTTACAAGCATGTAACCTGTGAGAGGATGGTTGCCATGACAACATTAATGAGCCTGTCCTATGACCAGAGATAGTATAAAGAGAATATGTTTGTGTTGCCACTTATTATCATATTGGTCCTGCTTTCTGGACAGGAAGAAGCTGAAAAATCACTCTAACAGAGGGAAATATTTATTAATAGGCTTGTCGTGAGCAATTCAAACTTTGAATAAGTAAGAGGAGAATTTTACAGCATTAAAAAAAATAAAGGTCAGCCTAAAATCCATTTAGATGCAAAGTGTATTATGTTTATTATGGGTTACTGCTATAAAACTGGATGCTGTTTTCTAACAAATAAAGTGTCAAATTTATCATTAATATAGCTTGGCCTGAAATACATGCTTGTATAATCTTCCTCATTGAAAGGTTTCAAAGCTTTGGTCATTTGATAATTAAATCAGTAATCCTTCATATGACTCTTAATTAAACAGTAAGAGTTCAGCAAGTACTATGTATTTACCAATTATTATATTCCTGTACTATACTGGCTCTTTAATAGAATGTAGCTTTTTAGCCTCTCAGCAAAATCCCACAAGGATGATTTATATTTAAGTTGAAAAAACTGAGGCACAGAGAGTTTGGGTGGATGGCTTAGGGCGGCACAAACTGTAAGTGGTGCTTTGAATGCCACCTGGGTACAGAGACAGTGGTTTTCACCTGTTATCCCCTCCCCACCAACACCGCTCCCCTCCCCCACCACCCCAAGGGCTCAATACCTGTGAGTTATCTAAAGATATATATTGTGAGTTATCTAAAGATATATATTGGGCAAGAGAAAGTCCCTACCCTCAAGGGGTGGTTAGTCCAGTCAGATAAGATTTTTCATTCATTTAGAAGAAATGTAGTTTGAATTATGAGTCCTGAGATCAGGATTCATGGCCCAGATCTGACACTCACTGGATGGATGTTCTTAGGAAAAATGTACACTATTCTTGTGCTTTGGTTTCTAGAAACTACTATTTAATAAAATCTAAGTCACTAGTTAGACCAGAACTCTGTGGAAACGGATTGGGCTAACACACAAAGTAGTGAGTGTCCTGACGGAAAAGAGTATTTAACAAG
>VMDR010007605.1:13262-39917 GCA_007922815.1 Macrotus californicus
TTAATTTTTGCTTCATGAATTTTAAAGTCACACTCTTACTGTACACAGATTTATGATATGCATGTCATACTGTTAGATTGAATCCCTTTTTATTTTGAACTATTCTTTTGTATTTCTAACATTCTAAATATTCTCTAAGGGTGCTTCTTACCTAGAGTTTATTTTAATATTTTTATAAATATATCAGCTTTTCCTTGGTTAGTGTTTGCATGTTCTGTTTTTTTTGATCATTATTCTCTCTCTTTCTCTACCTCCCTTCTTCTCTTCCTCCTTCCCTCCCTTCCTATCTTCTGAAAAACTGTAGAAGAAATAATTTTGCCCTCCAGAGATTTCAACCTCCCTCACCAAGGTGCTTCTAAGAGGGTGACCAGTTACATTCTGGTGCCAGATTTCTCCTAAGTACTACAATATTGTGGGACATTTCATTCTGCCTTTACAAGCTTTTGCCCTTGCCTTCATGCATCGTTTCCCCAGCCATCCACATGGCCCCACAACTCAGTAGATGTCCCAGGTCCCATTTATTGCCCCTGCCCTGCATGACCTTAAAAGCTCCATTAGCTTCTCTTCCACACAGAGCCTCTCTGTCTGGCCAGCCCAGTCCTCACACCCAGAACTGGCAAAAGCTCCAAGAGAAAAACAGCTCATCTCACCTTGGAATAATTACCCCCCTCTGGAATTTCCGTTCATTTATTTCTCAGTTCTTCCCCTAACTGCTAATGTCTTTAAAGTTTTTCTTCTTATTAAAATCGTTTTTGGCTTTCTCCAGTTGCACTGGAGACTTGAGGCTGCCACTAGGAAGCACAGCTTACAAAGAAGTGGAAATACACATACATACGGCCAACATGAGCATGGTGCTCGGCTGTAGTCCATGGGCGCTTCCATCAGTGCCTCTCCAGAGCAGCCCTCTGACCACAGGGATGCTTATTAAAGATGGTGTTTCCTGTACCACCACCCCCCACTATTAAATCAGTATTTTCAACTGGATGACATCTATATGTTTCTGGAAGGTCTCAGATGACTCTCATGCTCAAGGAGATTCAGAAGATCTCAATTACAAACCCAGCACTCAACTCCAACTAAACTCTGAAAAACAGGCCTTTTGTTTGATCCCTGTGTTCACAATATTTTTCAGCCTGGATACCCAATTTTTTTAAATGTTGGTTTAATTAACAATAATAGCTAATGCTTAATGCTGGATTACTATGTGCCAGGTACTTTAATAAGCTCTTTACAGAAATTAACCTACTTGAGGGGCTCATAACAACATTATGAGATAGGCTCAACTCTTACTCCCAATTTCCTGGTAAGAAAGCAGAGCAGAGAGAGTAAGTAACTTGTACCAGGCGCAGTGATTCAGTCAGAGAGCGGGCAATGGAACTGGCGGTCTAGACATACTGGGCACCATCTGAACCACTTCAATCGAAGGTTTGTTGGAATAAACATTGAATGAAGCTAATTCCATGGCTTCATCTAGCTTTACAGTACAAAAACTCTTATCTCTAACTCTGATGCTCACTATATATTCTCACCATAATTTCAAAATGATGACACTATTGGATATTAGTGAATATTAGTGAATATTCATTCCCTGAGTGAATTCAGATCAGTTAGCAATACCAGAGGAGTGCTCTTAAAAGAGTAACATTTAATTGACGCATCAGATAAAATGGTGACACTCCCCATTTTATCCTTAAACTGTATGGGTCATTGCCTGTGGTGCCCTCACGCCCTAGTTCACCCATTCTGGTCCCTTCAGAAGTCAGCTGCTTTCTGCCCTGGTGACCTTTGGTACCTGGTTCATAATTCTGAGGACCTAGCAACAGACAAAGCTTAGGTGGGACCTCACTTCCAGGGTGACTTTCCTCCCCTGGCCTTTCACTAGTCATGTGGCAGAAGAGGAACAAGAAGCTAGAGAACAGCCTTATCCAACCCCCATCCAGGCCCTTGCATGATCACCCCCTACAGCATTAAGCTCTAGGGATGACATCTAGGCCTCAGTTGTGTTTCAGCTCCAGGCCCAGAAAAGCAGCAAGGCCAGGCAGGGTGAAGCCAAGGCTGACATCAGGACAAGTTGTGATGACTACTGACACCCTGACTTGGAACTGACCCATCATTAGAGACCATAACCAGGAAGGACACACCTGAAAAGCTGATGAACATTCTATTGAGATCTTCCCGGAGGGGGGGGGGGGCTCCATGTAAAAACCCTCAAGACCAAGAACCCAGTGTGTGCTCCTTCTCTCTGTAGCACACCTGTGCCCTCCCCCATCCCCTTCTGTCCTCAGAGGTGCTCACTCTCTCTTGCTCTCTCTCTCTCTCTCTCTCTCTCTGGAGCAAGCCCATACCTCTCCCTCTCTTCTTCCCCCAGGCATGTTCTCTCTGTCTTTCTCATTCCTAAGCTCCAAGGGCCCTTCTTTTGCCTCTGTAACTTGTTTCCTGAGCCCACACAGCTTAGCTGGCTCACTTCTTCCACAGCTCACTCCTTCTACCTCTGTGACTTTCTAAATACACTTTTGCTTGTTTTTGAAAAAAACAAAAACAAAACCAAGGTCCACTGCCCTGTTCTCCAGTTTACAGCTGTACCTGTCATTACCGTTATACAATTTACTCAAATATTGATATGCACTTCTAAAATATGAGTGAGAGAATAGGCAAATTAATAAAAGGCTAGCCATTGAAACAACTATAAAACATTGGGAGAAAAACTGCCAAAATCCAGATTATGAATTCAAATGATTTTGGTAGGTACCTGAAAGAAAATGAAATGGAAAATCTTAGACAATATATGATTAGTATTTCATCTGAGGGCATGTGTGCTCAGAAAGGCCTTGGCTCTTTAATAAATAATTAATGAACAGGTACACTTTATGCATTTTTACATCAAGAAAAAATGTTTAAAATGTATGCTTATGTGTTCAAGAACTTCTGCTTTTAACAAATTCATATGTCACCTTGTGTGTAAGAACTTTTTCTACCCCTCCCTTTCCCTTATGCCTGTCTAACTTAGTCCCTAACCCTTATCTATAAATCCCACCACATTCTCACATTTATTTGCTCATGCTGTTTTGTTTACAATGTATATTCTGTCTCTGGTAGTCAGAATAATGTTCCCCCTAAAGAGTTCACATCCTAATCCCTGGATCCGGGGACTATGTTGCCTTACATGGAAAAGGGTCTTTGCAGACGTGATTAAGATGAAAGATCTTGAAGTGTGGAGAGTATCTGGAGTAGCCAGAGACGTCTAAATCACATGAGTCCTTAAAAGTACCTTTTCTGATTTGAGGTTGGCATGAGAAAAAAAAAACGTGACAACAGAAGAGCAGTCAGAAAGATGTCACGCAGCTGGCTTTGAAAATGGAAATGGGTCATGAGCCAAGGAATGGGAGCAGCCCCTAGAAGATGGAAAAGCTGTGAAGGTCAGTTCTTCCTGGAGCAACTGGAAAGGAATGCAGCCGTGTTGACACCTTGATTTTAGCCCGATGAGGCCCACGTAAGACTTCTGATTTACGGATCATAAGGTAATAGACGTGTTATTTTAACCCCCAAAGGTTGTGGGAACTTGTAACCATTGTAAATAAATTCATGTCCCTTAACAGAGTAGGAGTTCAATGAAGACATAAACATTGTTATATTTTTTGCTTTTCCACTAAAACTTAGAACAGTATTTGGTGCATAGAAAATATTCAATAAACATTTGTTCAGTGGATGAATAATGAATAAATATACCAGTAAATCAATAAGGCATATCCTTGTAGCCTTGATATCACAGCATAAGAAAGGTTCTACTGTAATAAAGCCAATAATGTAGCATTCATTAAACGCCTTTTATTAACCAGGTATTTATACACATTCATTTTCTCATTCACTCAACACAAATGTTAGGTGTATTATCTCCATGTTCCACAGGAGCAGTCTGGGGCTCAAGGTACTAAGTAACTCGACCAGGTCTACTTGGCTAAAAAGTTGAGTCTTCCATTAACACGTTACATAGAATAATCTATTTTTTTCAATGTATCAGTTAATTAAAAGACAGTCAAACTCAACATGTAGGAATAGTGATCATGAAATGTCAGGAGGGCTACTTATTTCATCAGTATGTAACAGAGGCATTCACATCCGAAGCCTCAGGATTTGTGGATGCGTGTGAGAGTGAAATAACACTTCCAGTGCAATACCACTCCAGTGATTTGAGTATCTCAAAACACAGCTCCTAGGCACCCTGCCTAATTGGATTTCCCATTAAAATACCACATGTAAATTAATGGACCATGCATGCCCTCATCCAGAAGGTCCACTTACAAACACCGAAAACATAATCTTGCAGAGACTTTTTTGTGTCCCATACAACAGCTCCAGGTTGAGCTCCCATTGTTCTCTGCTTATACCCCTTACACAATGTGTAGCTCATTGTTCCCTGGACCCAGCACTATTCATATCCCTGTCTTTGCTGAGGCTAAACAAGCCTGGAAAATAAGCTTGGCCTCGGAAGGTGAGCCCCAGCCCAGGTAGCCTTGGTGTTAAAATAGCATTAAAAATTGTATTTAAAAGGAGTTTATGGCAGAGGGAGTTAGGGGGAAAACCATTTTTCTGTTTAGCCATCTGATGATGCCGGTATAGATAATATAATGGAACCACTTGTCACGCCTGGGGCTAACAATCAGCTCAGCTATTTCCCAACAGTATGGCTGCAGGCAAATTCCCTAACTCCTCTGACCTCAGTTTTCTTGTCTGTAAAACAGGCACTTTAATAGCTACTGCACTGTATGAAATGAATACACAGGATAAGACTATTGTCGTCAAGATTTCACCGAATGAAAATACACCTTTAAGAATTCAAGTACCTTTGAAATTTGGAAACATTCAAAATACTCTAAAATGGACAATTAATTGAATAATTTCTGATAAATCTCCACTACGGATTGAGAGCAGAATCAGGAACAGAACACATGACCTTTTGGTTTTCCTATTTACTTTATTTCTGAACTATGGATAAATACTCAAACAACATTACAGGAATGTCTGGGAGCCCCTCAGAGAGAACACACTCTTTCATTCAGTCCCTCAACAAATACTAAGACCCTGCTATGTATCCAGTTTATTGTAGGTATAAACCAAAGTGTCAAAAATGACTGCCATCTTGACACGAACACTCCAGGCTGGAAGGTAGACCACAAATTTAAATAAGTGCACTGTGAAGTGCATGATAAAGCAGTAAGTGTTACGGAGAAATAAAGGAAGGGAAAGGATGTGATGAGTGAAGAAGAGGCAGAGTTGCAATTTTCAAAGAGGGCCCAGGAGACAATGCACTAAGGTGATGTTAACAAAATCTCGAAGGCGGTGAAGGGTTACCATAGTGGATATCTGTGAAAGGGCATTCAGGAAAAAGAAAAGGACACGAGGAAGCTCTAAACTTCCAAGTGTTACATAAATATACATAGAAATTCAGCACCTGAAGTATCATTTAAACCTAGATATGTGAGGGCATAAACCTGAAGCTCAGGGTGGTTCAGTAACCCAAGTGGCAGAGTGGGTTTCACGGCAGAAACCCAGGCTTACCTGACACCTGACTTCTGATAAAACTCTTTTCCCCGAAACTTAGTCCTTGTACTCTCTCTACATCTATCGTGTGAAACTCATTCTCCTTCTTCGATGTAGATTTAATCATAAGAAGCCCACATCTCTAAGGTTGGAAAAGAGTGTATTCAAAGTAAATAACATCTTTTTTGGCATAAAACATCGGTCCAAGAACTTGAGAGGCAGCTTCAGTATTTAGTTCAAGTCCCTGGAAGCTAAGAGAAAAGACAGAGGTACCCAGCTCATGTTACTTTGACTTCACTGAACATGGACATCTAAGATTAAAGCATCCCTAAGCTCTGGAAAGGTCCATTTCCCTGTTAAGTAACTATAATAGTCTCCCCTTATTCACTGTTTCACATTCTGTGGTTTCAGTGGCCAGTGGTCAATTGTGGTCTGAAAATATTAAATTAAAAACGATTGTGAGTTCTAAATTGCACACCATTCTAAGTAGTGTGATGGAATCTCATACCTTTTCTTATATTTCCTGCCTGGACATGAATCATCCCTTTGTCCAGCATCTCTGTACACTCCCCACCCATCAGTCACTGAGCAGCGATGTTGGTGACCAGAGAGACGGTCGTGGTATTGCAGGGCTTATATTCAAGTGACCCACGTTTTACTTTATAACATCTCTCTCGTTCACCTCATTTTGTTACCTCCCATCATCACAAGAAAGAGAAGGGTGATTACAGTACAATAAGGTATTTTGAGAGGGAGAACACAGGCACACAACTTTCATTATAGCATATTTTTATAATAGTACTATTTTATTGTTAGTTGTTGTTAATCTCTTACTGTGCCTAATTTAGAAACTAAACTTTATCACAGGTATGTGTGCACAGGAGGGAACAGTATACATGTGTGATTTGGTTCTATCCATGGCTTTAGGTATCCACTGGGGGTCTCAGAAGATACCTTGTGAGGATAAGGGGTCACAACTGTGCTTCATTTTCTAGGAGCTGAGAGTAGCCAGTCAAAATGCAATCTTCCATTTCAAAGAAAAAGGCCTCCATGTAAAACTGTGTGAGCCCTTAATTTACTCTGGCAAAAATGCATTTCAGTAGAGTTATAATTAAAGCCTTACTAAATTAATCACTGAAATGATCTCCTTCTTAATTGAAAGAGCACGGTAAACAGAGCAAGGGAAGATAGGAGAAAACGTCCACTAAGGGTCCTACAGGTAAGATAGTGCCCTTAATCCCCTCAACAGTGCTATGACAGTGGCCTTGTTTGGCTGTCCCACTCACCAGTAAGGAATCTGAGGCCCACCAAGAGGATGCAATTGCCCCAAGGTTCCCAGATAAGAAATAGAACAAGGGCTAAGAGCCAGAGTTCCCCACACTTCAGAATCTGTGCTCTCTTCGTCTACTGCTCTGTTGCATTTTGTTGAAATGCCCAAAGTTCAGGACATTTGACATCACAGCTGATGTGCTCTCACTTCATAGCCTCTGGGCAGCTCCAGTCCTCAGGGGGCTGCAGAGGACGTTCCTCTGTCACCGAGCTTGTCACGCAATATTGTAATTATCTGTTTATGTATCTGTCACCCAAAAATCTGTACTTCTCACGGGTAAATAAAGTGTTGTATTCATATTTATAAATTCCCTAACACAGTATATCCCAGAATATTTGAATCATCAATCTATTCAATACAATGTATATGGAGAACTTAAGAATATAAACCCACAGAATTAATAAATGACTATTAATAGAACCCCATTTGCAAGCTATTAAGAATTCAGTTTTATGAATCCTTAGCCCAATTCATTCACTGGTCCAATTAAGGATCTTGAGCAGCTCCCACTTTCCATTCCCTGGATGAAACAATGGGGAGACACTGGGGACTAGAGAGAAAGGCAGCACTCCTGCCCTCCATGAGTTTTCATGTGAGAGAAAGAGAGAAACAGGCCATAACCAATAAATAAACAAGATAAACCCAGCTTGTGATAGAAACAATTAGGAAGACGAGAGGGGCTGGGCTAGGTAAGGCGAGCGCAGAAATGGTCTAACAGGATGACATGAGTTTCAAGCAGGCAAATGCAAAGACTGAAAGAGGCAGGACAGTGGGGTGCTGGAGTCAATGTGAGAATACTACAGGGCTGGATGACGGGAGCAAAGAACAGAGGGTCTGATATGATGTCACCGAGACAGTCACACACTAGGTGATGCAACACCAGGCCCAGGATAAGGTTGTGCATTTTACTGTTATAAAGGCCATTCTGTCCCACATTGGAAAGAGATGTAATGCTCACAGATCAATTAGAAAAACACTGATAATATTAAGTTGTTAATACATGTTGAAAGGAAGGAGAGGAAATAGCCAATGAAGTAGAAAATTCTGTTGAACAATGGATTTTAATAGATTCTTACACAGACTCTTTCTTCTCTGAGGTCTCAAAAAGTGAAAGAATCCGCCCATGAGAAGCTGCGCACGCAGAGCATTAACAAGGGGACGGCAGAACAGACTGGGACAACAGCGCCATACCACACCGCCAGGCATCCAGAGCACATGGCAGATGCTCAGTCAGTGTCTTTGAACTGTCGAATTATGCTGGACTCAGAATAACTAGGAAAGATGGGGGGTGGGTATTTATAGGAAGAAATATGCTACTGAAACTTTAAAATTCATTTATAATTGAGACTCCCTGACCACAGATTTGGTCACAAAACTTTCTGGGTTCTCAACTTACAGTTTCTCTGGAAATTCATTGCTGTTCCTATTGAGTTTTTAATAACTCAGAACTTCCATTTCTTTGAAAACAAAGCCAGGTGAAGTAAAGATGTTTAGCTACATGCTATCTTTATACCTTTCTTGAATCGAGTACATATTCTTTCTATGCAAAGAGTACAGCATTTCTGTCTTCTCTGTGACTTCAGGCCTGTCTCTGCCAGGTTTCTGCTCCCCTTGCCCACCTGCCAGGCTTGTCATGAAAAACAAGGTAAGTAGGTGAAAGCACCTTGAAAATAATAAAGGTCATATTTTTAAAAAATCATTATTGTAATTTGGGGTGGGGGAAAGTAGTTAAGTTGCCTATAAATCAACTATTAAAGCTTGGTATGGCTAAAAATATAAAAAGGCCTTTCCTGGGCTAATAATTAACATGTCTGTTCTGCTGCTTATCAAACTAAAACACCTGTCTTTTCTGTTAATGTTTAAATTCGTTTGAGAGATGTCATTTATGTTCGCTTGATTATAATGAAAACACCGGCCTCGGGGTCCATTACCCCCACCCCCCCAACACCGGCTTCCTACTCTCACCCTTTTCCTGCTTTTGCTTCGGTCTCAAAATTAGGCTTGTCTTCATCCTGCCATATCTTTAGGAACAATCAAGGTTTGAGTCAGGAGATGAACAAAGGAAACTACATATAAAAGAAAATGTCACCTTTAAAGGATTCTTTTGACAAAAACAATAGTGAGAGAAAAAGGAGAAATTTTATATTGCCTCAATAACATCCAACTCCAATATTATTATTCTGCTGGAGCTATCATAATTACTAGTGTGCCTAACCTATTCTACATGGGTCCCACACTGATACGTCGGATATATGTACATTTAAATTTCAATGTTAATCTCATCTTTTTTATTTTCAAAGCAACTCATAGTCAACTAGGCATTTTGCATGGATTATCTCATACGAATCTCTTAGCTACCTCTGGAGACTGGTCAGGCAAGTACTTCTTTCTCAAATTTCTCTTAGGCTCAGAGAGGTGAAGTGACTTACCCAAGGTCACACAGCTGGCACGCGGCAGAGCTGGGACCCATTTCCCTGGCATCCTGCAGGCCCACTTTCCAATGACTCTGACTGGAAACCACGACCCATGGTGTTTGCTGCCAGGTGCCTTAAACCTTTCAATGCTGCCTCTTGATTAAATCTCTATAAATACTTTTTCTGTTATAAATCCCAAAAAGTTATGGCACATTAACTTCAAAAAGATAAAAAATAGATTTTCTCTAGATCACCTACTTTCCATGCTAACCATGCACTGTAAAAGAGCCTGTGAGTGCCAACTAAGTGTAGGAAGTTCATAGAGCCCTGTCAATACAGAGGTAAAAAACCTTCACAGGAACCTGAAATCAAATCACTCTCTAGTGGGAGAGAGTGCTTTGCTATGAATGTATATATATATTTTTTTTCAGGCTAAAAAGATCAAAATGCTATAGATGAGATAAATTTAAAGGAAATGAAAGAGGAAGGTCACCAACTGATACTTTGCACAGAAATGTCACAAGCCTGATCAACACAAGGAAAAAAAAATGGAATTATTCATAAGGTTTACTTTTCAAATAATCTCTTATCGACTTTTGCTGGAAAACAGCCTTTTGGCCACAGCAAACAGTGCCACAGATAAGCTGCCCTGAGAGCGAGTTGTGCTTTGACAAAACTTGATTGCCTTCAGGAGACCCACAGAGATGGAATGCGAAAGTGGGCACAACGCCTACTCAGTTATGAGACGAGACAATGTAGCAAAGGAGGCAGAACATGAGGCTTGGAGCGAGGAGAACTAGCTCTTACAGTGAAAAACGGAGCTGCTTGAACACTTGCACAGAGTCAAGTACAGCTACACAAAAGAACATGCATACAGCAAAGCACTTGAAGGTTGGGAAGTGGATTTAATGGCTAGAATTAAACTACTAATTTTTTTAAAATCCCTCCAAAAACTCTATTGACTCTTTGTTGCTCTAAGGACCACATTTTTACTTTTTCAACTAAAATAAAGTTGTTTGTAATCTGAGAGATATAACAGTTTCACTCAGCAACTGTTAGCAAAGCTTAATTTGACCACCAGAGAAAAATGTTTGGGGATTATTTGGTTACTCATGAAGGTATTTTCCCATTCTCTTTAAATGATCAACAATTTTATGGATTTTATTTGGCATGAGTTGGAGGATATTTCTACAGTTTTCCCAAGCTCATATTAAGATTAGAGCTTCCCGCTAACTAATGTTTTGGGTCCTGTTCATTGCAACAAGAAAACGTGTGGGGGAAAGGACAGGGTTGATTGTCAGCAGCATGGGTGTGAGAGCTAGTCTTGAAATTAACCGGCCCTGACCTGTTTTGCTTTTAGACCAGGCTACTAAGAGCACATGTGAGAACAGCCCCTTTGTCTGCAGGCTTTGCTGACCCCAACCTGGGGTGACCTCTAAGGCTGCCACAGTGACACCATTGTGACAGGGATGAAATCACAGAACACACACTGGCCTGCCTTTCTCATTCTGAAAGTGGGATTTTTGCTGTATTCAGCCCACACCAGGAATTTCTCCACTCCTCCTACTGTACTCATATCCTCCCCTTAATTTTATATTCATTTATATCCCCCAATAAAAAGATAAATGAATGTTTAGACAGGGAGAAGAGACCACATACTACTCATCTTTGCCTACTCATACATTTCAGTGATTAGTATCGCCCTGTGCAAATAATGTACATTAAACATTTACTGAATAAATGAATGAATGAAATACAGTGACCTATGGTAACTCAGCCTCTACCTCTATGTCTCAATTTCCCCCTTATTAAATACAGGTGTAGGGATTGGAGAGGGGTGCATTGTAATGGTTGAGAGTGTTGAATTTGGGGCCAGGGAGGTCAGGTTCAAAGGCACATCCATGATATGACCTTGGGCAAATTACTTGACCCATCTGAACTTCAATATCCTCATCCATAGAATGAGGATGATAATAATTGTGCAAGATGTGTTAAATGCAATAGTGTATGTAGAATGTGTAGCATAAAGAATAGTTGTGGTAACAATACATAATTTAGAAGTCTTGTTCTGGCTCTGACATATGAGGTGTGTCCATAAAGTATCCAGCCATGTGCTTTGCGAAATGGAGACATTTATTGAAGGAGATACAAGATACAAGAAACATTGCACATAGGACAATGACACCTCCGTCCTCTTCAAAGTAGGCACCTCAGGACCTCACACAGTTCTCCCAGTTGCCATCAGCTGCACCGTTGTATTTTCCTGAATCTCATCAATGGTCTGAAATCTCTCCCCTTTCAAATGTGACTTTAGTTTGGGGAAAAGCCAGAAGTTTTAGGGCACCAAATATGGGCTGTAGGGGGTCTGAGTCACCTGGGTGAGTTGATGTTTCACCAAAGAACTCTGCAGGAGACATGGTACATGAGTGGACATGTTGTCATGATGAAGCTGCCAATCACCAGTTGCCCATAGCTGCAGTCTTCTGACTCATCTGAACATTTTCCATGGAGGACTGTTCAAGCTTAACGCAAAATTTGATGCAGATCCGTTACTCTATTTGCTCAGTCATTTTGAATGCAATGGCCACAGTAACCATGCTCACTCAATGATGTCTACCGCCCCCACTGACTAGTACAGTGATATCATCATTATGCAAGCACATTCTAGTCCACTCTCCTTGGCTGCCAGGTTACATCGATTCTATGAACACTGTTCTCATTATATTAACCATCAATCATTGGACTTTTTCTGGACAGACATCTTACTATAAACCTATGTTTTTCTCAAAGGGACATTCCATTAATCATCAAAAACACAAGGAAGACATCACAAAATGACTCCCTTCTGTTCATTGAGTCCTTGTACCCTTAGTTATTTTCTGGCCTCAGTAAACAGAAGGTAGATATGAAAGAAAATAATTTTATTGTGCTACCTTTCAGCTTATACTAAATACAGGTTGTGGAGTGGGGATTAGGAGACCAGAAAGAGGTAAGCAATTACTGTTAATTATATACTGTAGTTTAGAAAGAGATAATACAATTAATGATCCTGTTATAGAACAATATTACTACATAATTAGCATTAATATTCAAAAAGTATTTACCCTATTAGCATTCTAATCAATGTTCTTGTCATGTAGATTTAAAAAATCTGCTTCAGCTACTTGGGAAAGTCTTCTGGTGAGAGAGGACCCACAGATATACATATGATGTACATTCAAACAATACATGCACATGGCTGGCCTAACAACAGGTAACACCTCTGCTGTAAAAGTAGACACACTTGAATGAGAATAAAGCCAGTCTGCTGGCAAAGCCACTGAAAACGAAGAACCCAGGTATTTATTTACTACTAAACATTTTGACATTGTAAAGGATTTTAAAGCTGAACATTGAATACTAGGTGATTTGAGAGCTACCAGCATTAGAATATTTGAGTTTGCTACTTGTGTGTTTTCTACACATGAGATTATGGTCAATTTTTGTAAAAAGTCACTAAGTTTCAATCAAATAATTTTAAACACAAATGTTGACTTTTACTTATAGCCCTAATCTTTTCATTCCTTGTAGCATAGTTTTATTAAATTCATTTCCTTGTTTGCTGTTTGACTTTCCCACAAGGCTCTGTGCTCACATGCACGTGAGCCATGTCTGCGTTACTCTGGAACGTGCTCCAGGCATCCAGCATGACATCAGGGATGCAGGAGATGTCCCAGGAAATATTTGTAGAGAAAATAAATGAATCTGTCTGAGAAGGCGAAAGAGACCTTGCAAAACAGAGGCCCTGATGTCCTGCATCATATCAAGAAGTCTGATTGTGGGCAAAGAACTCTGAGGTTTTCAGTGAGCCCAGCTAAAGGAGTAAATTATTTAAACTCTGAGCTTCCAAGGGTTGTTGTTCGTAGTGAATTAAATAATAAATTAAAAGTGTACAAAGTAGGCATTGGATAAAATATTGCCTCCCTTCTTGAGATGGGCTGACCTCTTTTTGACCCTCAAATTAATGAATATCTAAACAAAACTCTCTGCATTCCTGCATTCATTAAGCTTCCCGTAACAGTTTCTTTTAAGAACATCTGTGGTTATTTGTAAAAGAGAATTATTTGCCCCAAAGCAGGGCTAAGAGGAATGATTTTCCCTAAATCGCATGATACTTCATAGGCAGAAGAAAGATGAGAATTTTAAATGAGCCGCTCCTCTTTATACACATTTCTGTCTCCAGCCGTTGTTTCTTCCGTCTGTCCTGGGAGAAGGACGGCCTAGGTCAGGCAAAGGAAGATAAGGTCCAGCAAAACCATATTCCTCCTGCCCCTGACCGAAAAAAGTTTAATAATTCAATGTCTGCCCCTGCAGTATGTTCATGCAGTTTACAGTCGATAACTCTTACAATTTGATTCCTCCTAGATGATTCTATTCTACAGAAAATAAGAGCGGGCTTTGAAACTAACTGACACAGGGCTCTTATGAACCATCCTGGATCTCTTCCACAGAAGAAAACTTCGCTGTCGGTCGACTAGGGAAGGGCATCAGTCTAGCTGTTCAATGCCTCAGGATCTAGGATTTGGCTGGGGGGTTGGGGGGGTGTCAGCCATTTGGTAGGTGATTCGCAATAGTTGCTGGATGAATAAGTGAGTGAACCAAAAGTGAACCTGGGTTGCAGGAGCAGACTTCTTATTCAGCATCTCATCTACTGCTCATGTATAACAGACCTGAAAAGATGTCTCTGTTTAAAAATGTTCCAGGCATAAGAAGCCAACTGTAGGCAGGATATCTTGTCTGTGCTTCATTCTAACCACTAGTATATATTTTATTCCAAAGAACTAAAGTCTACCTTCCTTTAACTCCCATCCAGAGGTCCTAATCCTCATCTTTCTTTCTCTATTTTTTCTTCCAAAAAATAGCTTGCCAAAAGCTTCAAGAGAGCTAACACACCCCTGATATTCTAAATTATGTAAATTCCACTGGAAAGGGAAAGGCCTGGAAAGCAAGCTTCTGAAGGAAGACTTTGGGATTCGCACTCAGTGAACACACGCTGTAAAGTAAAAGGTCTCAGGATGGTGAAAAGAAAACCACTAATTTTATATGTTTTGTAAACATTTTATTTTAGAGAGTTTAACTTACAGAAAAATGATGAACATAGTACAGCAAGTTCCCATATAATCTCACAGTTTCTTCTTTTATTAACATACTACTATGGTACATTTGTTATAATTAGTGAGTCAGTGTTACTACATTATTACTAACTAAGGTTTATACTTTTTTTTTTGATCTCCATAGTTTTCCACTTGGTGTTCTTTTTCTGTTTCCGGATTCCATCCAGGATAGCACATCACATTTCGGGGTCCTGTCTCCTTAGGATCCCCATAGCTGTGTCTGTCTCTCAGCCTTTCCTTGATTTTGATGACCTTGACATTTTTGAGGAGCACTGATCAGCTGCTTAGTGGAATGCCCCTCAAGATGAAATTTCTCTTCTGTTTTCCTCCTGATTAGACTGGGGTTGTGTGTTTTAGGAATTCCCACTGCAGAAGTGCCATTTCATTACGTCAAGAACACATACTGTCAACCTCACTTCCTACTTCATCGCTGAGCTGATGTTCAACTTTACCACCCACCTGAGTCGGTATTTGTTAGAATTCTCCACTCAGAACCACTCTTGTCTTTGCCCTTTCCACTGTGCTCTGGAAAGAACTCATTACACACAGCCCACATGTAAGAAGTAGAGAGTTATGTGCCACCTGTGTGAGGGTGAAGTATCTGCATAAATTGTTTGGAATTCCTCTGTCTGGGAGAGTTGTTTGTTTGTTTATTTATTTATTTATACTGGTACAGACTCATAGCTATTTTACATATGTCACAGGTAAGCCATTTTTAAAAATTTCTCGTGGCTCAAATTGTTTTCAACTTTGGGAATTGGGAACTCTTTCAGTCAGCCCTTGGTCCCTCTGTCATACCCCAGTGAGTGTGCTTTTGCTTTTTTTAGCACTTCCCAACTTTCTGGCTCCTACAAGGTTATTTTGTGTGTATGCTGTCTCGGTACTAAAATCAGCCACATCAATAGGTCCTGGTTTCTTTTGCTGGAAAACAGCACTGGAAACCAAAATCTGGGTGACAGGTGTGCTCATGGCTCCTCTAGACTTTTTCTGTGCACAAAGCAAAGAAATCCATGTGTGTACACCACAGTCCTATCAGGGCTTCTCCATGGAGCCAGCTGTGTCAACACTAAGCTAACCCAAAGCTTACACTCATGCCTCCAACTCTACTCCATCCCCTCATCTATCAATCTAGCCTTCTACTCCTCTCAACACCCATTCCAACAGCGAGAAATCTCAATCTAGCCTTCTACTCCTCTCAACGCCCATTCCAACAGCGAGAAATCTGGCTACCACCATCCAACATTTAATTAGTTGCTCTACTCCAGTAAAGATATATCGCTGTGCCAGAGTTGTTAACCTGCGATGCTACTGTGAACTGTTCTATCAACGAGAACTCGGTGCACATGCGCAGCTTCATTTCCCTGTCATCTCATAGACTGCACTCAGCTCCAGAGTTCCTGACACCAGTACCTTACCTCCTTGCCCCTTTGGCAGGGTTGTTTCCCAATTTGTGATACAGTTGCACTATTTTGCCACAGTCTGAGTTCTACCTTGGGACCTCTCAATCTCCTAAAAGACTTTAAAGTTTTAATATATTAAGGTTCACTACTGTGTAGGAAAGTTGTATGGGTTTTCACAAATGCATAGTGTAATGTATTCATTACAATATCATACAGAATAGTTTCACCACCTTAAAAAAATTGCCCTGTGTTTATATCCATCCCACCCTTCTCCCTCCCTCCAATATCCTGGCAGTTGTTGATCTTTTGTACCATCTTTATAGTTTTTCCCTTTCTAGATTATCATATAATTAGAATCATACAGTGTGTCATCATTTGCAAAATCATCTCCTTTATGAACATGCTATGTTTCACCATTTGATTCTTGTTCTAAGTTCTTTAAAGTGACTTTAACATTGTCTCCATAAATCTTGCTTGTGCACTTTGCAGACAATCTCTAGACACTTCTCAATTGTCTACTTCATGTTTCCCACATTCTCTTTCATCTCTTTAATTACATAGAATGTTTATTTTAAATTCTTACTCTGTGTGTTCCATGAGTTACACTTCTTCCGTTCTCCATGCTTTACCTGTGTCTTTTGTTTCTAGAGTTTGTTCTCTTTACCTGTCTATTTCTTCATGATGCATTTCATTTCTTATTCTCATGATGCATCTTCATTTCTCCTGGACTGAGGCATGCACTGGCCTGCAGCATCTCCCTGGGAGGTGGGGGTGAGACCCTGGATGCCAGACGGAAACTCTGGCAGATTAATTATCTAATAATTTCCCGACTAGTCCTTTTTTCACACATCTGATGAAGACTTAGCATCTATTTCCAAGAACTGGGGATTCATTTCTAAGGATCATAGAATGTTAGTGTCATTCATTTTGGGCTGAAGAGACTTGAAAAATAAATGAAACTAGAAAAGTTTACCTAACAAATCTCAGGAAATCAAATAAACTCATTTTTAAAGTCATCACTTTTTTTGATATCTTCAGGTTTGAAATTGGCTCCAAATGAATGTACTCTCTGTATGTTAATACCAGAATGTGGCAAATATGATTAATCTTATTTGAATATAAAAAGGCCTGTCTTACATAGGAAATTTACATATCTTCCGAAATATTTCCCAGAGCTATCTCTAGTTGTGAGAAAGAAACAGAAAAACATTTTTCGCTAATCAACAATAGGAGACTGTCTATAGCATGGTCTAGCCAGTGACAGTAAAGCCCTATGAGCTGAAACAAAAGTATAGGCTATAATAATCTACAAAACTTAGGTACCTGCCATGAGACAGCTTTCACAGAAGAGAATAGAAGGATAGTTCAGCAATTATGAACATTATACATCTGGCCAGTCAACCATAGTACTCAATTTCCTGTCAGTAAAGCAATAGTAATATTTGATCCACATATGCCCGCATATTAACAGTAAAATAGCCTCTGTAACAGGGAGTAAATTTCATTTATATTCTAAATTAAGGATTGGTTTATGAAATTAATACTTTTAATAGTTAAAACAACTTCCCCTTGACTTACATTCAGGTACCAGGTCACACTATCATGTGGTGTACAGGAAATTGTCCCCAGCCCCCACAGCTCCAGGCTGGGTCTGAATTGGCTAAATCCTAATAACCTACCCCAACTCCTTGGCCACAGTTATTCTTTCATGGATTGGCAAGATTCAGACCGAAGCAAATCAATGCATTGCATCCTTCTGGCTATCCAGGCTCATCGGTCCAGGTCATGTGACCTGCGCTGATCCAAGTGAGAAAAAGGCAAAAAATGAATAAATGTGAGCCTGTTGTTTGTGTGTATGTGATAGGAAGAGTAATACCCCTCCCACAAGATGTCCACATCCTTGTCCCCAAACTCATGAGTATTTCATGTTATGCGGCAAAATTGTGTGGCAGCTAATCAGCTGACCGTTAATTAGGCCAGATTTTCCTTGATTATTTGGGTAGGTCTTATCTAATCACACAAGTCCTTGAGAGTGTACAACCTTTCCAGGGTGGGTCAGAGAGGTCAGAGTGATGTGATTGAGAAAAACTCAACCTGCTGCTGCTGGCTTTGAAAGTGGAGGCACAAAGCCACAAGCCAAAGGAATGTGGTGGCCTCTGAAAGCAGGGATCCCTCCTGGCTGACAGTCACAACACTGGAAGGATCGAAGTTCTGCCCACGGCCTGAATGGGCAAGAAAACACACTGCTCCCCAGAGCCGGCAGAAAGAAACGCAGCCCAGCCAGGCCCTGACTGTAGCCCCAGGAGACCAGTGACGGAATTCTAACCAACAAACCTGCAAGATAATAAATCTGTGTCACTTTACGTCACTAAGTATGAGGTAAGTTGTTATAACAGCAATAGAAAACCAGTACTGGAGAGAGACAGAGAATTTCAAAAACACAACTAACTGCTGAAACAATAAAATTCCCAAATTTTATTACAAATGACTAATTGATAAAAATGATACAGAGCCCTGTGCTAGGTAAGGTCCTAGCCAAAACCTCAGAGTGCATGCCTAAATTCCTGCCCTGAGATGGAGCCCCTTCCCCTGCATGAATGTCGTCGGGCAGTTTTTCACATAGAGAAGGGACTAGCTGTAAACACATGTTTGTGGATGTAGAGGCTGTATGGACAGAGGGGTAAAACCAAGGAGGAACGGCACATTGGCTGAGACCCCGGGATCATGCCAGAAGGCAGAGCCTCGTGAAAAATGAGGACATAAATGGCACCTGGGGTCAGTCCTACCTCGGCACTGATCAATTCCATGAGTCAGTATATTTCCCCTTCTTATTTAAGCCATTTAGGCTAAATGTTCTCTCATTTGCAACAGAAATATTTCCACCTGGCAGGCTACTCTTGCGTACCCAAAAGGCCACCCTTCCTGGAGAGAGGATAAAGGATGCAATGCTTGCCCAGAGTGTAGGGACCAACCTCAGCAACAAGACCATGGAGCTGGTACGAGGGTTAGGGACTTAGGGTTGAATACATATAAATATATCTATTTATTTATGCATACATTTGTATATTGTCAATATGATTATTTATAAAATGTTATATAGACCGATTTCAGTATAACTAACAAATTTGAACTAGGATGTTTTATTGTCTTTGTGAAATCTTGAGTTTAAAATCCACTTTCTTTTAGGAGTCACCAGACTAGAGTGTATCCCGCTGACATTAGCAGCACAGAACACAGTGGTCAGAAAGCTCCAACCTGAAAGCAGCCCTCCCTCCCTGCCCCTCAGCCCAGAGGGCCTGAGCAAGTCCCAGGATGACAGAATCCTCAAAGAAATGCTACTTCACTGTCTGGGTGTGCTCTGGGCAGCACAGTACAGCCACTAAAATCAGGGAAGGGCCACTCAGTTCAGGTTTAAAGCCAAGTCACTTCCCTCTCTGGACTAGGCTTCTAAAATCAACTTGTGAGATGTAGTTGCATATAATAAAAATTATCCCTGAAAAATCTCTTCAACTGTCTATAAAGCACAGTGTACATTCTTTAGTGTATTTCACTCAACAAAGTAACATGTGTATGTGAATGTGTGATATATTTCATAACGTGTATAACGTATATAAGGAATATGTAGGCAAGATATATTTTACCAAGTACAGTTGAATTTGAGTAAATTCAATGAAGCCCACTATATACACACAGGTATACACATTCATTCACACAGGATGTATAGTAGCTGGGCAGTTAATTGGTAAGTCATAAATATACACACAGATGTGGATATAAACAGTGATCTTTGACTTCCCTTCTTGTACAACCTACATCTGAAGTGTCAGCAAATTCTTTCAGTTTTACCTTCAGAAAAATTCATTTTCACCTCCATTGGTGGTTTAAGTCAGAGTCACCTCTCACCTGAATCACTGAGGTAGTCGGCTTGTAGGTCTCCCGGTATTGCCCTTGACTCCCTTCAGTCTATTTTCCTTCATGCAGCAGCCCAAGGGACCCTGTTAAAACATAAGTCAGACCATGACACTCTGCTGAAAATGTCCCAGCGGCTCCCATCCCAGAATAGACAACAAATGCCTTACAAAGACCTGCACACCCTGCTTGATCAGGCCTCCCACTTCCTCTCTTAGCCCATCTCCTTGTCTCTGCCTGGCTCACGCAGCGGCAGGCACTCCAAGCTCTTTGTTGAGCCTCAAGCCCACCGGGCACATTGTCAATGTCAGGTTCTTGCATCTGCCTCTCCCTGCCTGGAATGCTCATGCCCCAAATGCCCACATGAGTTACTCCCTCACTCCTTCGGATCTTTACTCACATGTCACCTTCTGAGCACTTTCCTTAGCACTTACCACTACCAAACATAATATATATTCTACTACTTCATCTTGTTTGGTCTCCCTACTCCTCTAACTTATAAGGTTCAGAGGGCAGAGACTATTTTAAATCTTTTTGTTGCTGCAATACCTCCAGCATCTAAGTAGTGCCTGGATCATAGTTAGCAATCAATAAATATTTGTGGAATAAATGAATACATACAGACCCATCAACTTAAGTCTATGTTAAGAGAAAAAACAGAGTTCATTGATAATGACCAAGCCGATACTATACGTTGTTTACCAGACACAGTGTGTTGAATGAAATTATACAAATGTGAAGAGTACACAAGAACTCTGATGCCTGTTTCCAATTACTCTTAATCAGCAACAAAGCCCAGCTAATTTGGTTGTCGTGCACAGACTCCCTTGCAGCACTCACGTTTCCAGTGCCCTGGAATCCATGCTCTGTAGGATCCCTTCTTTTTGAGTGTGGGTGGGACCTATGACTTCTTTGTAACCTCAGGACCATGATAAAAGTGATGGGATGTCACTGCCTCAGAGCTTATATTATATGGCAAAGGTGAAGAGATACGCAGATGTAACTAAAGTCCCAAATAAGTTGATTTTTAGTTCATCAAAAGGGAAACTGTCTAGGTGGGTCTGAGTTAATCAGGTAAGAGTCTGACTGGGCCCTTCCTCAGGTGACATATTCTTTTTGCTGGCTTGAAGTACAAAGCCATGTGGAGGAAGTCCACAGGACTAGGATCTGCACATGGGCAGTCTCCTGCAAACAAGGGGACCCTCATCACAAACCACAAGGAAGTTTATTCTGCCAACAACCTGAGTGAGGGGAGAAGCAGACTCTTCCCCAGTCAAGCCTCCACATGAGTCTGCAGGCTGACTGAAGCCTTGACTGAGCAAAAGACCCAGCTCAGCTGCACCCAGCCTCCTGCCTCATGACAACTTCAAGAATAGTAACTGTGTGTTACTATCCAGCAGCTAATCTGCAGTAATTTGTTTCTCAGCAATAGACAACTAATATAGGGGGCTAAGGGAATAATTCTGGTACAGGAATGATTTTATAGTTCACACTGTCAGTTACTAAGACTTTTACACTTCATTTTAGTTATTACTGACTCCATGATTTTTATTATACATTTGTTCGAAGTAGACTTTGGGGTCCAAGTCTTCATTAAGTTATTTTTACTGAAGGATCTGCCTCCTTCCAGTACA
Organism: Macrotus californicus; assembly: GCA_007922815.1. NCBI lineage: Eukaryota > Metazoa > Chordata > Mammalia > Chiroptera > Phyllostomidae > Macrotus > Macrotus californicus. The sequence goes on from VMDR010007605.1 coordinate 34,641, forward strand.
TACTACATAATGCTGGTTAACAAAAACGGCTTTAGGAGCCAGTACTGTGCCTCATTAGTCTTAACCATCTACCTTGTTTCCATCTTTTTTCTTTCTGGCATTATCTCTATTAATATACCTGCTATGGTTGGAGGAAGGGTGCAACTTTTTCTGGCCAGGAAGTTACTTCCTGTTGGGAGTCTAAGCTGAGAATAAATCCAGCATCACACAGAATCCTGAGCATTGCAATGCCTCCTCTGTAAGATTTGATTTATTTTATTTTATTTTTATTGTATTTTTCCATTACCATTTGTCTCCCTTATACCTCCCTTCTCTCCCTCCAACCCCCCCACCACTCCCCACAGTTTGTCTCCCTTTTTTCTGGTGCTGAAATAGCTAAGGGGTATCATCGCCATTTAAGAAGTCCATTTCCCAGCAGAATTCTAGTCTTGCCAAAAGAAGCTTCATTTCCCTTCTCTTCTCTCTTTTTCTGCTCCCTGCTCTGCTACTTGCCCTGAAGACTTCCTGAAGGCACACAGAGGAATAAAAGAAGTAAAAAAAGGAAGAAAAGCAGAATGGAAAGAACAGAAGGAGCAGGGAAGGAGGGAGGGAGGGAGGAAAATTGAAGACAGCTCTTGCTTTGCCATCCACTGTGTTTAATATTTTCAAATGAATAATTCCCTCTAATCTTTGTTAAATGAGTATTATTTCCTCCATTTTACAGATGAAAAAACAGGCTGGGAAAGGTTGAATGAATTATCTAGAGTTATAATGAGATTAATGGTTTCCATAAATATTTCTACAAGTTTCTTCAGAAGAAAGCTGTGTTTTGAATTGTTTTGATTGTGTGTGTTATTCTGTTACTGGCTTTAGTTTATTTTAGGCAATTATCATATGTGATGAGGTTATGCATTTTTTTCAAAAATCCTTATCAAACTCCAAGCAAGCAAATATGTTAAAATTATAAAAAAAATGATGTACCCAATTAGCTAATTTCTCAGGGAAAAGTATTCACTGTACCACAACATAATGAATGTGCTACCTGCAATAATTTAATATTAACTAACATTAAGTGCATAATGTGTCCAATTTTTTCTTCCTATCTCTAGGTTAAAAGTCATCACCAGAGTACCCAAGTCTTCTGTTATGCACATATTATCAGATGTTTAAAGTTGTCTCCTGTGGCTAAAGCTAAACCCAGAAAACAAGACAACAAAGCAAAAGATAAAGCAGACGTTACGTTGCCATTAAAAGTCTGTTCCAGTAAAGCATCTGTAAGAATAGGTTGTTGACAATTTTTTGATGTTATATTTCCAATAAAACTCCAGAGAAAAAGCAAATGCATTATGGTATAACTTAGGGGAGTGAAAATATTTTTCACTGACACTGTTATATATGCTTTACACCTATAAACTCATTTAATCCTCCTAAAAAAAAAAAACCTAATATGAAGACACTGTTCTTTACAGTTTATAGACGAGTTAGCTGGGGCACAGAACCCAAAATTACTCAGCTAGTAAAAGCTGGGGGCAGAATACAGTCAGGCATATAGGCATCAGGGCCCTGCTCACAATCACTATGCCATGCTGATTCTTGAAAGATCTGTTTTCTTTCTGCTTCATTAATCAGAATGTAGATAAAGAATTATAAAATCAGGAGACCAGCAGAAGAACATGAGAAAAAGACAGCAAAGCATCCTAAGAGGACATGATAAAAAGAGGAGCGAAGGACTAAGATGGAATTCTGGTTTTTCTGTTCTCTAGCTGTGTGATCTCAATCAAGTTACTTAACTCCTCTGTGCCTGAGACTCCTTAACCATTACTGGGCATTGACAAGAGTATTGTTTCAAAGGACTGTTGTCCAAGTTGAAAGAGTTAACACCCATGCCCCATTCTGAGCACAGCACCTAACATCTCCCACACCAAAACCAAACATCCTTTAGATCCCGTCTGCTCTGTCTCCTACCACACAATTCTAGTGTTTGTAAAAATAAAGTATTCAAGGTAAAACAATATGTTCAGTGATATGGATCACCCAATACAAGGCTATGTGCTGTAACCATGGAGACGGTTTGATATTTTATCTTTAGGAGATACAGTTTTCTAAAAGCCTTTGCATGAGGTCTGTATCCTTGACTAGTGCTGACAGCAGCTCTCCTTTTGTTCATTTGATTAAACTCAACAGCTTTTATCAAGCATCACACTCCTGTCTTTTCTCCTGGTTCAAGTTCTCCTTTCCAACTTGAATATTTTTTCAGACTCTTCCCACTGCAGTCCATGGCCTCTCCTCTCCAGCTGTCCACCCCCAAATGTACCTCACTTTTCTCTCCACTGCAGCCAGTGATTCCTTTATGACAAGGAAAAGCCAACCAGGTCACACCCTTCCCTAAAATATTCCAGTAACTCCTCACGGTTCCCAGCATGAATTCACACTTCTCAGTTGGCCACACATAAACCTTCGTGAACTGTTTTCGCTTTCCTCTCTAGCTGCTCCTTGAACCACTCTCCTAATCTGCAGGGCCTTGACCCCACCAAATTACGTGTCCTTCACCGCCCCGGCACCGACCCTCACTTGCTGCTTGACATCCCTATGCTCTGCACACATTGCTATATCTTTGCATGATGCACTTCTTCCTGACAATTCACTCCTCTCTACAGCCCTTCAACTCAAATATCTTCTCCCCCATCAAGACTCAGCATCAACTTTGAGCATTCAGGATGACTTGGTTGGCCATCTCCCCAACCTTGTCGAATCCGGTTTCCTAAACATGCCCATGTCCCCACATGCTAACTTCAGTCACTGTACTTGGCGCACTGACACGTGACATCTCTGAGAACAGATACAGTGTTTTTCATCTCTGTCTGTCTAGGTCACACCTGACACATAGCAGGTGCTAAATTCTCCTATGCCAAATGAATGAACAAATAGATAAAATGCAACTAAACTAATCTGAAACAAGTGTACGGAAATTCCTTAACAAGACTCCTGCAAAAGGCAGGAAGCATATATAGCATTGCGTGCTTATACTACTGAGTGAAGAAAAGTGGTAACCTTTCCTCGTTTTGCAGAACACCTTCAAGCCTGCATCAAGCACGTGCCAGTGATGGCAGTGGTGGGAACGGAGGTAGTTCCAGGCACACACCGATACAGGGGACGTGAGCAACCTACAGCCCATCTCTGTCAGGTTGCTATGTTAAAGAAGAAGCAGGGGAACAGTAAATTTTTCCTATGAAATTTGAATGTTAATATATTGTATTTAAAAAATAATTTGACTTGAAGCAATACATTTATGCATATATGAGTGCTAATAATTTTCATACTCTTGGACCTTTGGTCTTGCTCACCTCCTGTCCCCCCCCCACCCCGCCCCCACGTTGGAAGTTCTCCATGATGCAGAAATAGACTTGGTGCCAATGGGGACATATGGGCTGCTGAATCCAACATATGGGGAGATATGAAAGAGAAACTTTAAGAATGATCAATTTATCATTCGTAGAATTTTCCAAGATATGAGTCCTGGCACCTCATTTGCCAACCCTCACATAAAAAAGCACACCTACCAAGCTATATCTGCAAGTGTTACAGGGACACACCAAGGGTTAAACTTTGTAGGGCAACTCATCTGCTCCAAGTTTAACTCTTTGCAGTTGTGATGCTTGTCAGAACCAAAACAGATTAGAGCTGGAGAGAGGTGGGTGGAGGATGGATAACCGTGAAGGCAGGCATCTCAGCCTGGTGAGGCCAACATACTCAGGACTTCCTCTGTGTTTTCATCAGCTTCCCAGTCCCAGTCAAACCCAACTGGGTTTCTGGAACAGCAACAAGTTCAGTCCCTTCCTGACCACCCGTTCCCAGGAAATTCCTCACCTGGCTTCAGGAGCCCTGCTCTGCCACCGACTTTGAAATCTGAAGCCTTGTTTGCTAACACACAAAATCTGTCCAGAATATTGCTACACTCCACATTAATTTAATTAAAGGCTTTAATAAAGCAGAAAATTAACCAAAAGGTTGTCAGAAGGATATGTCAAAATCATATCCTGATTTGATTACCAATGTCAACATACTATCTAAGGATCCCTCCCGTTTCCAGCAGCTTCCCTTATGAAAATCATGAAATGGACTAGAGGGAATAAGAACAAAAATTTCACGAAAGGACAAAAAGAAAGTCCATTTTCTTTGTCTGCGAAAAAGGTAGTGGAAGATTTATTTCCTTTCAGGCTAATGGTGAAGAATGAGCATTTTAAAGAACCAAAGGATATGGAAGGATTTCTAATAAATGCAAGTCATACCAGCTATCATTTTTTCCTCTGGACAGCCTTCAGGATGCCCACTCACTTTTTCCTGGAGGGTTGGGACCCTGTCATGCCCCTACTTGTGAAATAGAACTATTTTAATTACTGTTCTAGTTTTCCCCTCTTAATAAAGAAGGAATTGTCTAATCATTTGTACAACCCCATTCCAGAATGAATAATTTTTTTTATTTAAAAAAAAATGAAGGTGCAATTTATAAACAGTAAAACTTACTCTTTTTATAGTACAGTTCTGCATGTTTCGATCAGCATATAAAGTCACATCACCACCACCACCACCACAAGTAAGCTGTAAAACAGTCTGTCACACCCCCAATTGCCCCATGACCCTTTGCTGCCAACCCTGAACCCACCCATCAGCTCAGAAACCACTTATCTGTTTTCTGTCCCAGTCATTTTTTTTTAAGTGTCAGTTAAATGGAATTACAATATATAACCTTTTGAGTCAAGCTTCCATCAATGAACATAAGGTATTTGAAATTAGGTCATGTTGTATCAGTAGCTCATTCTTATTTATTGCAGGGCACCACTTTTTGCAGAACACCAAATTTTTGAATCAGCCCTTAATTTCTAGTATTTTCTGGTTATAAATATCAGATCTTGCATATACTTTTACAGATGTGTATCTAAGTATTTCATGGTTCTTTGGTGCTATTGTAAGAGGAACTGATTTTTAATTTTCTTTTTCCAATTGTTCATTACTGATATACAGAAATGCAACTGACTTTGTACATCAACTTTATTCCCTGGTGACCCTATTAAGCTCATTTATTAGACCTATGGAAAGCTTTTATATAGATTCTTTGAGGTTTTCTAGTTGATAAGCATGCTACCTGCAAATAGAGGGCAGTCTTAATCTTCCTATCCAAGCTCTATGCCTTATAGTCCTTTCTCCTGCCTTATTATACTAAGACTTCCAGGACCACATGGAATATGGTAGCAGTGAGAGTGCATATCCTTGTTAGTTCTCAGTCATAGAGGGAAAGCA
>VMDR010007606.1:0-39820 GCA_007922815.1 Macrotus californicus
ATGTACATGCTGTCTGGACCTCAGAATAAAAAGTCCTCTACATGAGTAAAAATGGAATCACTTTACATTGTTTGCATAATGTTCAAAATCTACCTCCTCCTTTTTGCTTTCCTTCATCATTAATCTTCTCTAGAGTGGTGTGTATTACCTTGCCTTAACTTCCTTACCTCTCTTTGTTCAGCTCCCTGCAATTTGATTACCAATATCCAACTCTGCCCTTCGAGGATGGACAATACCTGACCCCAAACCAAGTGGTGAGAAAAAGGGCACTGGTGACTGAGTGGCTAAGGTTGGTACAGGGGAGCCAAAGGGATGAGCGTGGAAGAAAGTTGAGGAGCCAAAGGGATGAGCGTGGAAGAAAGTTGAGGTCCAGATCTTGGGGAAAGGGCAGAGTTCAGAGCCATGAAAATAAGAAAAAAAGAGGAGAAGCAAATAAGGATGAGGTTAGGTGGGGCTGGAGTCTGGAGGAGAGACAGGGTTAGGGCAGACAACCACCCTCCCTCTCACCCAGAGTTTGCCTGACTTCTCTTTAATAGACATAAAATGATTCAAGTTATTAATGTATCTTAAATGAGTTCTGGTAGTTTATGTTTTTCAAGGATATTGCCCATTTTATCTAAACAGTTGAATTTATACAGTTGTAGTATTCCATTATCCTTTTAATATCTGTAAAATCTGTAGTGATATCACCTCTTTTATTCCTGGTATTGGTGATTTGGCTTTTTTTCCCCTTGGTCAGTTTGGTTAGAAGTTCATTACTTTTATTCATCTCATCTGTGTCTTTTTAAATTTTCAAATTCAATAGCCTCTTTTTTGTACTCAAATTATTTGATTTCACTGCTTTGTCTGTCACTTTAAGAGTCTTTGACCTCTGCAATACCTTCCTTCATGTTTTCTTTCTCATTATCATTAGCAGCTCATTTTCATCTTTCAACATTCTGCCCTTTTTCATTTCAAAATCTCTTCCTCAACTAGACAATCTCCTTCATCATGATATCCTCACTCATGAGAGCATTTGTATTTCCAGCTCTCTCCTGTTCATCTAATGCTATGATTTCTACTTTCAGCAAATGAATCCATCAGCTCCCCAAAACCCTGAGTCATCATTAACTCATTTTTATCCTTGAACTTATCCATCCAAACTGCACTTTTCCTGATCCACTCCCCTACCAGCATCTCTCCGACTTGTCACTGCCTAAATTCCAGCCTGTACCATTTCTTGGCAGACTGTCCTGTGCTCCTCCCTTGTAAGCCACTGACCACATGAAAATCAGTTACCTTTTAACATACAGCACACATCATGCCCTTCAACTTCAGTGCTCCCTGCTGGCTCCAAGATAAAGCCTTCTCATTGCAGTTCTCCCTTTGCTATCCTGGATCTTCTCTTCCTCCTCACACCTTGAACAGTAGCCACACCTGCCTACCTACCTGGTAATAGACCAGGTGCTTTCCTGTCTCCATGCCTTTGCTCATTCTGTCACTTAGACTGAACTCTGATTCATCCTTCCTGATCAGATTCAGAAGCCACTTTCTTAGCCTTTCTTACTGCCTTTTTTTCTTTTAAATTATTTTTATTGAGGTATAATAACATATATTAAAATGCATAGACATTAAGAATGCAGTTTGATGACTTCTGACAACTGCTTATACTGCAATTAGTTCTGCTTATACAGAACATTGCCATCACCCCAGAATTCCATAGTGTCTCTCCCAGTCTTACTCTTCCCCCTACCAGAGGCAACCACTGATCTGATTTCTATCTCTATAGATTAGTCTTACCTGTTTTATACATTGTAAAAGTGGAATCAACAGTATATGGCATTTGTTTCCATGTTTGCCTTCTCTCAGCATAAACTTTCTGAGACTGATCCATGCTATTATTGTGTAATAAGTACTTTATTCCATTTCATTGCTGGGTAATACCTACTGTACAGTGTGCCATAAGTTATACATATAAACATTTACCTGTTGATGAACATTTAGACTTTTGTGTGTTAGGGGCGGGAGAGAAGGGATTGTATGAAGCTGTCTTCATCCCTCTCTGTTTTACCCTCTTCCAAGCTACATAACATTACAGTTTATTGTAGATAGTTCTCTATCCCTCACATAACTATAATAAAAATAATGATATTTCATTTCCTTAAGCACTTACATGGGACTAGAAGTGTGCTAAGTACTTGACTTTCATCAGCTCATCTAGTCATTGCAACAATCCCACACAGATAACAACATGCTTATACCCACTATGGAAACTGAGGCCTACAGAGGCCAGTTCCTTTTTTAAGTGAACCCATCTGGTGAGTAGCAGAACCAAGATCAGAATCTGTATCTATCTCATGTCATTATTATACATTCTTAACAATTATTCTGTAATACTACATGTCTGGTAAATAGTAGGCTCTCAAGTTTTTAAAATTTTAATTCAATACTTTCTAAAGAAATTCAGCACTTAAATGTGGCAACTGTTGACTCAAAAAGATATAATTTATTCTTCACTAACAGTAACCAGAGGAGAGCGGAGAGGGAAATAACAGGGAAAAGAAGGGAAAGGGTTGTCAAGGAACATGTATAAAAGACCCACGGACAAAGTCAAAGGCAGGTAGGATTGAGGGTGGGAGGTGGGTGTGGGTGGGGCGGGGTAAAGTGATGGTGGGAAAATGGAGACAACTGTATTTGAACAACAATAAAAAAATTGATAAACAAGAAACTACTCTTGTGAAATGGCTTCCTATACATTCTTATTTCAAAACAGCCATCCTATTTTGCTCACAATTTTGGGAGTCAAAAATCTGGGGGGACTCGGCTGGGTAGTTCTTGTTTGGGGTCTCTCATGCAACTACAGTCAGATGTTGGTTGGATTGCACATACAGGGGGACTCTCCTTGCCTGGATGTCCTCGCTGGCTTACATATTATGTAGCTGTCAGCCAATGCTGTCAGTAAGAGCCCTGTTGGGGCTATCAACCCCAGCACCAACATGTGACCTCTCCGTTCTGGTAGTCTCAAGAAGTCAGACTTCTTCCCCTCATTTTCTCTAAAACAAGAGTCCCAAGAGAACTCCCAAGAGAACCAGCCTCAGAAATCACAGAGCATCCCTTCCACCATGCTATATGGGTTGAAAAAGTCACAATTTGCCCAGATAAAGAGGGACGCAGACCCCACCTCTTGATGAGAGGAGTGGTAAGGCCACATTGTAGGAGAGTTTCCAGGATGGAAGATGGTGTTGCAGCCATCTTTGGGAAACAGACACTGGCAAAGCCATGTCCTTGAGATTGCTGAACTTAGGGGCATGTTATGCGGGGCACTGATGGTAAAGACTTTTTTTTAAATACATTTTATTGATTATGTTATTACAGTTGTCCCATCTACCCCCCCCCTACACACCACTTCCCCCACACACACTCCCTCTTTAGTTCATGTCCATGGGTTATACATATAAGTTCTTTGGCTTCTACATTTCCTATACTATTCTTAACCTCCCCCTATCTTCTACCTACCATTTATGCTTCTTATTCCTTGTACCTTTTCCCCCTCTCCCCCACCCACTCCCCTGCTGATAACCCTCCATGTGATCTCCATTTCTGTGATTCTGTTCCTGTTCTAGTTATTTGCTTAGTTTGTTTTTGTTTTTGTTTTAGGTTCAGTTGTCAATAACTGTGAGTTTGTTGTCATTTTAGTGTTCATAGTTTTGATCTTCTGTTTCTTAGATAAGTCCCTTTAACATTTCATATAATAAGGGCTTGGTGATGATGAACTCCTTGAACTTGACCTTATCTGGGAAGCACTTTATCTGCCCTTCCATTCTAAATGATAGCTTGGCTGGATAGAGTAATTTTGGATGTAGTTCCTTGGCTTTCATGACTTTGAATACTTCTTTCCAGCCCCTTCTTGCCTGTAAGGTTTCTTTTGAGAAATCAGCTGACAGTCTGATGGACACTCCTTTGTAGGTTACTGTCTCCTTTTCTCTTGCTGCTTTTAACATTCTTTCCTTATCTTTAATCTTGGGTAATGTGATTATGATGTGCCTTGGTGTGTTCCTCCTTGGGTCCAACTTCTTTGGGACTCTCTGAACTTCCTGGACTCTTTGGAAGTCTATTTCCTTTGCCAAATTAGGGAAGTTCTCCTTCATTATTTGTTCAAATAAGTTTTCAATTTCTTTCTCTTCCTCTTCTCCTTCTGGCACCCCTATGATTCAGATATTGGAACATTTAAAGACATCCTGGAAGTTCCTAAGCCTCTCCTCATTTTTTTGAATTCTTTTTTCTTCATTGTGTTCTGCTTGAATGTTTCTTTCTTTCTTCTGGTCCACACCATTGATTTGAGTCCCGTTTTCCTTCCCATCCCTGTTGGTTCCCTGTACATTTTCCTTCATTTCCCTTATTGTTTCCTTCATTTGTTTATCTAATTTGTGACCAAATTCAACCAAGTCTGTGAGCATCCTGATTACCAGTGTTTTGAACTGTGCATCTGATAGGTTGGCTATTTCTTGGTCACTTAGTTGTATTTTTTCTGGAGCTTTGATCTGTTCTTTCATTTGGGCCATTTTTGTTGTCTTGGCACACCTGTTACATAGTAAGGGGCAGAGCCTTAGGTGTTCACCAGGGCGGGGTGGCCACATTGCTGCGTTGCGATGCTGTTTGTGGGGGAGGGGACCGAGAGGGAACAATGGTGTTTGTTCCACTCTCTGCTGGTTTTCTCCAACGCACTCTCCTGTGAGTTCGGGAGTCCCTCCCGCTGCCGCCGCCTCAACCTCCACAGGAGTTTTCAGTCAGAGACTTTGAGGCTGTTTCCCCACGCTGGAACTCTGGGTTGCGGGGTCTGTCTCGCTCCCTAGTTGCTCCTCCTGGTTTATCCGCACGAGGGAGTGTCTCCCAGTCCACAGTCGCCACCTCTCCCGGCTGGCTGCTCGGATCCACCAGCTGTCCTGCACACTGAAGTCCTCTCCACCTGGCCCAGCTCGCCCCTCCTACCGGTCTGGATGAAAGTTTCTTCTTTAGTTCCTTGATTGTCAGACTTCCATACAGTTCAATTTTCTGTCAGTTCTGGTTGATTTTTATTTTAAAATTTGTTGTACTTTTTTTGGTTGTGCGAGGAGGCACAGTGTGTCTACCTACACCTCCATCTTGGCCAGAGTCCTGATGGTAAAGACTTTTGACTTGGAAAACTCTTCTACGGGATCAACAGAATGTCAGAAAATAAGTGGACTTTACTAGGAAAACTAAATAGGCAGATTCATTTTTAAGCTTGTTTTATCTTAAAAAGCTATTTCCCTCAGTGTGAGACCAAGGACTGTGTTTTAAGAAACCCATAAGTAGTAAATGTACAACTTTGCCAGCTGCATAGCACCAAATGAGCTCCATTAAATATTTAGTCTCATAAATTATGTCATCAAGAGCAACTATAAATATCTTCAATTGAAATAATACTTATGGGTATTATAAAAGAATTTAATCCAAGCTATAACCACTTACAGTAAAATTAGCAATTCAAAAACTCTACATAAGGTATCTGTAAGGGTAAAACTTAGGTAACAAAAAGCACTGCTCAGAACTTACCTGGCTTTGCGAATGTGCAATTGAGGGTAATGACTGTGCCTGTGACATATATACACAGCAAAGTCCTCATCATACATCAGACTCGGAATGTTCCCCACTTGATCAAACACAGTTACAAGAGTCGAGCCTAAATCACAGAGACAAAGTAATGTGGCCTCGTTTTACCAATAAATAACTCTAGAACTTCAGAACAAAATGTACGTTCCATTCTAAATTGTGTTTTATTGTTATAATCAAATAGGCACATTATATATTTTGGACCTGCAGATCATTCTTATTTCCCATTCACCAAAGCAACATTTTGAACATGAATTTCCTGTATTACTGACTTGGGACTAGAGGCAGTTAGGAGACCTTACCTAGGCTCATGTAGGATGGCACTATGAGAAAGATGAAGTGCAGTTCTGGCACTGCCTTAAACACGGTCCTGTCAGGGGAAGGAGAGGTTAGGACAAGTGTTAATGACCAAGCAATCCCATTAGCTGGCATCTGATTGAGACAAATAAGGTGTTCATACATCCACGTGCCCTCCCTGCTCCCTGCCTGCCAAGACAAGAACTTCTTCAAGGCAATTTCTTTTTCTTCTCTACTTTTCCATGGATTATAAACAGCCCTTTTTCTATCTGTCCCATGGAGGAAGAAAAAATACAGGGTGCCATGTTCATGCAGCACACCAGATTTCTGCTAATATTAACCTTTGACCTGGCATCTGGATGGTCTGGTGTGACATTTCAAGAGTGACTTGAAAGCTGAGGCCACCACCCTCAAATGTCTTTGCAGGCTGTCAGAGATGTGTCACTATCGCCAGGTACCCCTGTTGATCATATTTCAGTGTATCATATTATTCAAAATGCTTCTGCAGTCTGTCATGTTAATAAACATGTATAAAGATAAGACCAAGGCAAACCATTTTTCAAAACATCCAAACCTGTGACTTTTCCCTTACTTCTCCCCAGATCCCTGTTGTTAAATGGCTGAATAGCTGTTTGCTTCAAATGATGGCAGTTTAAGATGTATACTGAAGGAAGCATCAGTTCAAAGAATAGATTGTTTTCTTTCAGAAATATCACTGCTATTCCATAAATTTTTAATACAGCCATAAACTACAAGTAAATTTAACACTTCAAAGAATTTCATGTCCTTTAAAAACATTTTAAAACTATAGGCCCTCTGTATCCCCAGGTTCTACATCAACAGATTCAATCAACCACAGATAAAAATATTTTTGACATTTCATAAAAATGAAATTCATTTTTATTTTTTAAAAAAATTTTATTCACTGCTTTTACAGAAAGAGAGAAGGCAGAGAGAGAGAGAGAGAGAGAGAGAGAAACATCTATTTGTTGTTCCATTTACTTATGCTTTCATTGGTTAATTCTTATATGTGCCCTGGCTGGGGATTAAACATGCAGCCTCAGCATATTGAGACAACACTCTAATCAACTACGCTACCCAGCCAGGGCCTCAAAAATATTTTTTTTTAAATGTTACTTCGCTGCTGACATGCACCATGTACTTAGGCCTATGATGACTGCATCTGAACTGAACATGTACAGAGTTTTTTTCTTACCATTATTCCTTAAATGATATAGTATGTCAACTAATCACATAATATTTCCATTGTATTAAATATTATAAGTAATCTAGAGATGATTTAAAGTACACAGGAGGGTGTGCATAGATTATATGCAAAAACTATGCCATTTTATATAAGGGACTTGGGCACAGCAGATTTTGGTATCCTCAGGGCTTCTAGAACCAATTCCCCTCACATACTGAGGGACTACTATATCCACATAGTCTCTTTCATGTCATTTTGGCATTAATGTGTCTTGTCTATGGTGCTGCTACCAGTCCCCCAAGTCACTGTCTACAAGGTTCTGGCCACTTACCGAATAATTTCTTTGCAGCAGCCAACAGAATACTCATCCACAGCCACAAAGAGGTGCATGAACAATGTGTTCAGAGGCTGCAGAAGAAAAGAGAACATAATTAAAGGCTGAAGGGGCACTCTGGCTATGCTCCAGCAGGGTGGGAGGTGGGAGGTGAGAGGTAAGAGGAGGGTTTGGGACAGTCACAGACATACAGCTGTACTGTGTTTGTGGATGATATTTTACATCTACAGTGATGAGACACCCATGCAGTGTTCAAGCTTTCTTCCTAACTCTGTTCACAATCTTCTGTCCTCTTAGCTCAAAATTATTCAAGGTAACAGGGATTGTAAATGAGTCCAATGCAACTGGCTCTTCTTCCTGCCCTCACACACAGGCTGTGGGCAGGAAAGCGCCTGCAGGGGAGTGAAATCAATGATTAACTCAGTAGTATTATCCTTGGGGGTGTCTACACCAAGTGATAGACAATCACCCTTTCCCAGGGGCTGTTGAGCGATCAGCTGCTGCTCTATTCAGTGATGCAAGGTAGAGTCTCATGAATTTGAAGGATGGAAGGCAGATGACACATATGAATCCAACGGCTTGTTTTTGTTCAACATTCCCAGAGTCAGAAACAAGTATTATTCTTGGGATCCAGAAAACCTAAAAGCTGAAAACCCAAAGTAGCAAAATTCTAACATCACTTTCACATTAAATCTTTCAAGTTTCTAAAGAGCTTAGTCTTGTAACTTCTGGAGTTTTCTTAAGTGGCCTAAATAATGAGCAGTTGTTTTATACAAGATCTGTCCATAAGGTATCCGGCCATGTGAAAAATAAAGACACTTATTAAAGAAGTTACAAGAGACATTGTACATAGGAAAATGACATCTCAGTACCCTTCAAAGTAGGCACCTTGGGACCTCACACAGTTTGAATTGCCATCAGCTGCCCTATCATATTTTCCTGAATCTCATCAATGGTCTGAAATCTCTTCCCTTTCAAAGGTGATTTTAATTTTGGAAAAAGCTTTAAGTCACAGGGCCAAATCTGGGCTTTTGGGGGGCTGAGTCACCTGGGTGATTTGATGTTTCACAAAAACTCTCCATGATATGTGACGCACGAGTGGAAAAGTTGCTGTGATGAAGCTGCCAATCACCAGCTGCCCATAGCTATAGCCTTCTGAGTCATCTGAATAGTGTCCTCAGAGGAATGTTCAAGCTTAACACAAAATTTGATGCAGATTTGTTCTACTAGCTCAGTCATTTTGAATGTGACAGTCACACAGTACACATGTTCACTCAATGGCTCACCCCCACTGAATAGTACAGTGAAGTTGTCATTGTTCACTCACGTGCATTCCAGTCTACTCTCCTTGGCTGCCAGGTTACATTGCACAAACTGTTCTTGTTATATTAACAATGGCCGCACTTTTTCTAGACAGACTTCATACATCTACACATAAGGTCTGCTCAACTCAGTACCCCTGTGTTTATGGAAAATCTTCAAATTCCAGAGTTAATGTGAGGTGGCTGACTGGCAGGGGTATTGCTTGCACTTGGATCAGGACAACAGAAATGCTGTGTTTCTTGTTTTCTGAGCAGTTTTATAGATGGCCTTGGGTTACCATCTGCACATCCTGTACCTTGGTCTCCCCTCCTGGTGGGTGGTGCATGCCTTAGGAACTCTCAGAAGAAGCATTTATCAGGCACAAACTGGCTTGAGAAGTATCATGAATTTGGTTCATGAGCTTGAGAACTCGCAAAAGGCAAACACCACAAACCCCAAAGTCCAGATAACAACAGCAATGACAATGACACAAATAGAAGTACTTTCCATGTATTAAGTCATCTAAATCCCACAAGAACCTTACTTAATATCTGCTTTACATTCCAAGCAGGACTATCCTTAGGAGTACATGGTTTATTACTTGGCTGATTTAACTCCCAAATTCTCTCTTCCAACAAAAATATGATAATTCAAGATTTAGTATTTAGCTTTAAAAGATAAAAATTATTACTTCAATTACAAATACCCCTAGAATAGGTAATGATACATTAAGTTTTAAGGCTCTATACCAATGCTTTTCAATAGAAAAATAATTTGAGCCACAAATGCAAACCACACATTGTAATTTTAAATCTTCTTTTTTTTTTTTTAAAGATTTTATTATTTTTAGAGAGAGGAAGGGAGGGAGGGAGAAAGAGAGAGAAACATCAATGTGTGGTTGCCTCTCACACGCCCCCAAATGGGGACCTGGCCTGCAACCCAGGCATGTGCCCCAACCGGGAATCAAACCAGTGACCCTTTGGTTCGCAGGCTGGCACTCAATCCACTGAGCCACACCAGCCAGGGCTGTAATTTTTAATTTTCTAGTAGACATATTAAAAAAGACTAAACATAAACAGGTAAAATTAATTTTTCATATTTTAACTAAACTAATATATTCAATAAAGATTGTTAGAGATATTTTATTTCACTTTTTCACTAATTATTTGGAATATAATATATATGTACTTATAGCACATCTCAATTCAGACTAGCCATATTTCAAGTGCTCAATAGTTACTTATAGCTGGTGGCTGCTATACCAGTCAACGGAGCTCTATACTATTGTAGGAAGTAGTTTAAAAAAGAAACAATCTTAAGAGAACAAGAAAAAAAAACAAAGGGGAAAGGATTTATGAAAAACATTGTTAATTCATCATTTTCAAAAAGGTAAAATAATGATCCTAATGCAAATGTAAAATGAACACACATCAGAGATTTATTCAATCCATCAAATAATGAGGTGACCAATTAGGTGATAAAAAGGATTCATTGCACTTGAGATGCTGGCCACTTTAGGCAATTTAATAAGAGAATATTAGAAAACATTGCTGGGTATGATATGAAATAGTTAATGTCCTAATGGGCCAGCGCTGAAACCTTTGAGGTTACCTCTTCCACCAGATAGGATTTACATCTCAAATGGATAAACACATACAAGTTAATCACTGTTCTTACAGAACTGTAAAACAGACCAATCAACAGAAAGTCAGTCAAACATAAAAGCATTGATTGAAAGAATCTTTCTGGACTATTTCCAAGTTTGAGATAGTTTTTCTGATAATGGTAACTGGGTATACAGGGTGGTGAGGAAGAGAAGAACATAGAGGACAAGAGGAAGGCACCTTCTAGTTGAATCAGTGATGGATAATGTGCCGAGTGTGCACATGTGTGCATGCGTGCACACACACATACATGGGAGGTGAACTCACTCATGCAGTAGATATTTCCCAGGGCTCTGGGGACACGCTATTGGATTCCACTGTCAGGCAAGTATGCTCCCCAGTCACAGTGTCTGGCTTTCCACAGAAACTGAGACCAGACACTGGCCTGGCTCTGGCAGGCCAAGGGCAGGAAGAGCTCAGATGTGGCACCACCTACCAAGGCCCAACTCCTTGGGAACTGCTGACCTGGCCACTATTACCCAACAGGTTGTCAGGTGCCCGCACCTAGAAGACAGCAAATGAGCCAGAGTACAAAAAGGCACCTTGAAAATGATAGAAAGTGACATGAATCTGAGGCTGTTGTCATTACAGAGGTAAATATGTAGATGGCAGGTACCCTCCCAACATATCAAAGACTTGGGATACTGATGCCTGGTGCAGTGTAGAGACCTAGAAAGCAGATGTTTTAATGCTCTAATTCCTTGCCCCCAGTCCTCATCAGCAGAGCATGACCCGGACCATGCGGCTGTCTGATCTATTATTTACCCTTTCCTCTTCTCACATACCCACTTTTCCTCCCCACCAGCTAATATTATTTCTAACTGTCATGATGTCTGTACTTTCTTTTGGGAGTTTTGAATTGCTTAGTCCAAAATTGAAAAGACATATATATATAAGCACAGGACTTCCCTTCAAAATCAAGACTATTCTAATCAGCACTGTACATGATTGCTTACTGTGCATGGGATGTCACTGTCGAGCTCCCGGAACAAAGACACCCAGTCGTCCTGCTTGGCCACACTCCAGTTGGGATAGTCCAGGAAGGTGGCCTGGGCCATGATCTCCTCCTTGTCATTGTAGAGCGTAATGGCAAGGTTTGCCTTCTCCCTGTGGAAATGATTAAAACTACGCACATAAATAAGATCACTGAAAGCGAGATGAGGATGTCATTTTCTCCCTGCCTGGCCCCTGGAGGTCAGCAACCACTGCTTAAGGTATGATAACCAGTGAAAGCGGTGGAAACAATGTGACAGCCAACTTTGGGAATAGATCTTTCAGGACATCTGGTATATCAACTAAATTTTTATTGAAAATTATTTTTCATTAGAAAGGCATTCTATTTATTATATGAACTATCCGTATGCTCGGAGATTGGGCTGCAGAAATTGTTTGACTGTAATGTTTTCCCTGCCCTCCCCCTGTTGCCAATACCACTGTGTTAGCCTAAGCATGCACAGGTAGGATGGCCAACACCCCAGTCTGACCAGTACTGATGTGTCCAGGACATGGGACTATCAGTGCTAAAAACCAGGAAAGTCCTGGGCAAACTGGGATGAGTTGGTCACCTATGTACAGCAGCAAACCTGAGAGTTTAGCTTCAGCTCTGTCAGCATTCTTAATAATTTCTCCAAACCCTGAGCTAATTGATTCTTATGGAATCTGGGCATTAGCAATATCACCTGATCTAGTTGCAGAAATGGAAGCCTTGAAGGGGTCTTGTTTAAACTAAGGGAAACATGCAAATTAGCAAAGACAAGAGAGGAAACGCAGGTCTTCCAACTCTTCTTGTGGCTGTCCCAGAGGGATGTCTTTTTTTTTTTTTTTTAATTTTGATAAGGTTTGTTTTTTTTTAATTACTTTATTGTTGTTCAATTACAGTTTGAATTTTCTTGATAGTCCCTCCCAACAGGTACCCTCTCCTGTAGCCTGTCATGACAGCAAGAACTATGACATAAAGACAGCATACATTTTACTACATGGACAACCATTTGTATATGAATTGAAATGCAATTTTCACTTTCTGAGCTGAGTGAAATCTACTGGTGTCTTAAGTTGGAGGAAAAATTTTTTAATGTTCCTTTCAAAAACAAAGAAGGCAGACGTTATCCATTCCTTATTAAGGGAACTAGATGAGAAGACAGCATATAACTGAAGGAGAAGAGATAATGGGGAGAATAGAAAGTTATATACAATTTCCAGTTAAATTTTTATTGCCAAAATATTGTATTGTCAGTGCAGTCAAAAATTAGAAAGTACATACTCACAAGCAAAAATAATTTGAAAAATCACCCTTAATACAACCTCCCACAGATAACCAACCTCTGTCAACATTTTAGTGTCTCCCTCTCCGTATTTGCCTTGTTTGGAGGGCATCTATGCACTGAAAGGTACTTCATGTGTTTTTTAAAATGAAATCACACAACCCATACTGTTGGTAGTCTGCTTTTTTCCCCCATTTGATGGCATATTATTTTCCTAGAGCTGTTCACCAAAGAGCAGTCTCTCACACACATGTACTTCTTGTTCTAATTCTTTATCTTTAAACCAGATCACTTTGGCTTAAATAAGTATATTTTAATAGGAAATTTACATCACTAGCATAAATGGAAAACCAGTATCCCTCACTGGAAATAAAGAAGAACTATAAAAATAAAGATATAACATTTAAAACAAAAATTTCTTGTGCACGTACCAAAAATATGGGCATCTTTGGGAAACAGTGTGCTAGTGATGACCTCAGTGCCTACAGCCACCATCCCCTCTCATATGAAGGCATACCCCACAGCCACAGGAGACTCCACCAAGGGTGCACCCAGTCCAAGGGCCCACCTGGCCCAAGAACCCAGCCAAAGCACCGGCTATCATGGAAAAAAGGCAGCAGACTACTCTCAGGTCCCAAGAATACAGGATCCACACAAAGGACTTATTAGCAGAAAAATGCAGTCCCCCAACCTCTCCAGTTGATTCACTGAAGCCCCGCAGTGGCTCCCTCCAGCTCCTGGCCCTCTGGACTCCCCTGCCCCAGGCTCCCAGAGCTATGACCTACAGCTTCCTATTGAGAGTCCTCCCTCTATTTCTGATGAGAAAATGCACAGGGCACAGGACCCTCACACGTCAGTGACGACAGTGGTGGTGTGGAGGAGGGTGGGCGAGAGTAGGACAGGGCAACTGCCATTCTCTCAGAGAAGCAAGGGAAATGTGTTCCTGGAATCCCAATTAGAACTTAAAATGCATTTATCCATGAGAACCTAGGATGGTGGCTGGGTTCTACAGAACAATTAAAACAGTACTGTACCACACAGACATTACAGATTAAGTAGGTTTCTGTGGGTTGGTCTGGGAAGCCAGCCATGAATAACTTTGTTTCAGTGGGAAAATGCACTGCAATTTCCAAACGGCTGACTGCAAAAAGTAACTTATGCAGCATTATATTTTTGCATGTATTATTTCTACTTCTTATTACCTCCTATCCATTAGGTCCTGCACAGCAGTGGTCCCCAACCTTTTTGGCACCAGGGAAAGACGGGGGGTGGGGCAGGGCAGAGCTCAGGTGAGCAAACTCATGCCTGGTGGTTCCTCCTGACAGGCTGCAGCCTGGGGGTTGGGACTCCTGTTGTTTAAGACAAATAAAAATCATTGTGGGAGCAAAGAAGGAAGAGGAGGAAAAAGGTTGAGGGAGAAGGTATGTTTTTAAAGCTGGTTTAAAATTATTCTTTATAATAAGCCAAATAGTAACCAAAGGAGCAAAGAAGCCCTCTTAAAATAAACATACACACAGGTATATATTTCACACAAAATATGTTAAAACTCAAAGATACTATCCACCAATAGAAATCAGAGTTGTTTTCGTATAGCAATGTCTCATTCATTCAATTGGTTTAGGGAATTTTCCAAATCCAGCCCAAACTCATTTTATTTAGCAATACTTGGTGGAAATCTTGGTGAAAGTGTCCCATTTCCTGTGTTGTGAAGCCGCACAAATGACACAGAACTCGGTGTTCTCTTGCTCTCCAGCGTACACTGAACTGGAGTGTTCATGGTTTCCATCTCCCCCACTGCAGTGGGGCATCTGCACTTGATATGGCCAATTCTTCTGGCCCTTTCCTCACTCACCTGCTATGCTCAATCTGCTCATTTTCTCCCCTAAAATTTAGCAGGGTTTTTAGGTAAGGTAAATTTTAGCCAGCAGTCAATAAAATGAAACTGAATAAACTAGAAAAGAAACCAGCAGTTTTAGAAATGCCTGCAAAACACGTTTGTAAGCCTCGAGACTG
Organism: Macrotus californicus; assembly: GCA_007922815.1. NCBI lineage: Eukaryota > Metazoa > Chordata > Mammalia > Chiroptera > Phyllostomidae > Macrotus > Macrotus californicus. The sequence continues at coordinate 14,689 of VMDR010007606.1, forward strand.
ACGCTGTTTGGGGACAGGGAGTTGCCTAAAATAAAAAGTGAAAGATTCCATGAGCTGGGTTTTAATTGCTTGGGGAGTTCCAAGACATTAATGGAAATGTGAATTTATTTTTACTTCTGAAAATATGCTGATTTCTAAGATGGTTCACAATGTTTTGTTATAAGGATCCCATTTTAATATTTAAAAAAACTCTCACTACTCCCCTCCCACATGACATAAGTTATATCTTTCATATCTGCTAATTCAGAAAACACCAATACATTAAACACATCCATTCAAGGTACCCTTATGGCTACTCCAAGGCCTAGCAGGGGTATGAAGCTTACCTTCAGAAACAACTGGCTATCAATAATTTTCAGCCATTTACTATGTGATCATGCAGAAAATTTGAGAAAATACATTTGTGGAAGCTTTTTGAAAAAAAAACAACCTATAGAAAGGCCCCAGTTGTAGTCCCATCCACAACCCGACATTCTGTGTTCTGAAGACCACTGGAGGCTGATGAAGAGCTTGTGATCACATGAACGGCCCGATGATCTGCCCTCCTGCTCAGGCTGTGCCACCCTTCACCCCTCTCCCCCACCAGAGACAAGTCAGAACTGCATATTTGCTAACAAGGCTTATAATTTATTCACATAAGGAAATTTCATTCATGTGGTAAAGATTCCGAAGACTCCTAAGGGTGCACAATGAAAGCTCCCCACCCCCACCCAGCACTTTTGAACCCCTGCCACTCACTTCCCCCATCTCAGAGGTGATCATACCTCCCTTCTGCATGATGTGCTGCAGCTTGTTGATTTTTTTCAATGTTGTATACGGAACAGAATTCCACTGTGCTCATTAAGTAGTGCCTCATCCTGTTCTATAGCCGCCCATTTGCTGAGAAGGGAAGGGAAGGAGAGTAACACAAAAGCTTACCTCTGCCCAAGCTTAGCCCCTGCTCTCTTCCAGCAGAGCCAGAAGGAGGGAAAACTACAAGCACTTCCTAGGAAATAAGTGCTGCACTGTATGTAACAGTTATTTTCACTTTCCCAATCATCCTGTAAATTAGGCACAATTGTCCATTGCACAGGTGAGGAAGCAAAGGCTTATGGAGACTGGGTGACCCATACGCAGTCCCATGGTAGCAGTGGATTCATTCATTAATGTAACAAACATTTATTGAACAGCTACCAAGTACTAAGTGTTGCTCTAGGCTCTGAGATACAGCAGGAAAAAGGCAAAAATCCCTGTCCTCATACAGCTGACATTCTAGAGGAGGGAAATTTTTTTTTTAAATGAAAATATATAGAATATCAGGTGGTGGCAAGTGCTACAGAGAAAAAATAAAGGGGAGAGGATGTGTGCGTGCAGTGCACTTCCAGGAAAAAGTAGCATCTGAGTTGCAATGGAGAAGCACAAGTGTGCCTGGGGTGTTACAGAAAAAAATAAAAGAGGCCAGTATAGATTGATGGAGATGAGGTCACAGAAAAAAGAGGGGTGGGCTCTGTACCAGACCACAGCAGGGAGATGGCACACCAGTGCAGGGTTTTGAGCAGAAGCATGATAGGATCCAAAATGTCTGAATCATGACACTCTGGCTATTGTGGGAGGAGGTATGGTCAAGGGTTGACATCAAGACAAAACCAGAGAGATCAGTTAAGGAACTGCGGTAATACTCAAGCAAAAATGCCAGTGCGTTGTACTTGGGTGGTAGAAGTGAGTTGGAGAGATGTGAGGTTCTGGATGTGTTCTGAAGGTGAATCTGACAGCCTTTGCTAGTATGGGATATGAAAAAAGAGCAAAGATGACACCACGGTTTTGGTCCAAGTAAGTGGGAGCAGGAAGTTGCCAGTTACTGAGATAGAGAAAGTGCCAGCAGAGTAGTCTGGAGGCAGGTCATGATCATGCTGGGCATGAAGTCCTACTAGGGACCCAAGGGAAACTGAAAAAATAAATTTGGAATCTAGGAGATTCTGTCATAAATGTTAGATATTATTTCACATTTAAGTCTTAAACTCACCCAGAATTAATTTTTTTGTATGATGTGAGTTTGGTATTTATATTTATTCTCTTTTCCATATGGATAACAAATTGTAGAAGCACCATTTTGAATGGTACACCTTTTCCCACTGGCTTTGTCATCATCACATTTTTAGGTATGTGTTGGTCTGCTTCTGGGGTCTCTATCATGGCCCATTGGCCTTTTGTCAATTCCTTCACCTTTATCACACCATCCTAACTATGATCCTTACAAGGAGGCTTTAGTTGGGCAAGTCTCCTCTTCTTATTTTTCTTGTTCAGATTGTTCTGACCCTTTGCTCTCCCATATAAATTTTTAACTTTTTTATTTTTTATTTTAGAGAATGAAGGGAGAGAAAGAGAGGGAAAGAGAGAAACATTTCCTGGCTGCCTTCTGAACATGCCCAAACCCCACAATCTAGGTATGTGCCCCAGCTGGGAATCAAACCTGTGACTTTTCAGTTTATGGGACACTTCCCAACCAACTGAGCCATGCCAGCCAGAGCCCATATAAAAATTTAAAATACTTTTTAATTTATTGATTTTAGAGAGGAGCGGGGGGGAGAGAAAGAAGAAAAAGAGAGAGAGAGAGGAACATCAATTTACTACTCTACCTACTTATGCATTCTGTGGTTGATCCTGTGGTATGTGGCCTGATCAGGGACTGAACCCACAACCTTGGCACATCAGGGACAGCACTCTAACCAAGTAAGGTACCTGGCCAGGGATCTCAAATAAATTTAATATTATATTATCAATTTCAACAACTAACCCTGTTAGCATTTTGATTAGGAGGAGAACATACTTCTTTATGATATCCAAGAATATGGTATAACTCTTCATTTATTTAGGTATTTTTCAATGTCCTTCAATAAAGTTTGAAGAACGTCCAGTCAAGATGGCAGTGTAGGCAGACATAGTTCACCTCTTCGCACAACCACATCAAAATTACAACTAAAATATAGAACAACCATCACTCAGAATCATCAGATATCAAGTTGAATGGAAGTCTGACAACTACAGAATTAAACAAACCATATCCATCCACATTGAGCTGGCAAGCTGGTGCCATCTATATCTGAGACTCGATCAACCTGGCTAACACTGTTTGATCCACCTTGGAGATCCCAAGAGACTCTGCCCTACCCAACTTACAGGTCCCCAAAGCTGCTTTTCCATATGAATGGCTTGTCTTGGCTCATGCTTCACAACTTCCTAAATCCTCTCAAACAAGCAACAGCTGGCCTCAGTGAGTCCCAGACCCAGCACTAGCAGTAACCAGCCTAGTTTCACACCCTGGCTTCACCTGGGAATCTCCAAGCCCAGCATAAGTAGCAGACATCTCAGATTGTTTTATAGCTGAGGAAGGGCTGCCCAGGCAAAAAACAGATGGGGGCTGATCTTGGCCTGCACCACCCAGGAAACACCAGGGCCAGCATACTCAATGGACAGCTACAGACCACCTCCAAGCACCACCACTCTGCCCCTGCACAGCTGATCCTCCACAGAGGGCAGAGGTTGGTGGTCAGTGGTCACAGCCAGTCCTTGCAGCTGACTGCCCTGGGTAAATCCCTCTCATTGATCTGTCAACAGCAACCAAGGTTCAACTACAAGAAGAGGGTGTACTCAGCCCACACGAAGGGCACACCTCGAGAACCCAGCTAGGGTGATAGGGGAGACTGTGCCACTGGACCCTACAGGACACCTACTACATTAGGCCACACTGACAAGACACGGAGTCAAAGCAGCTCTACCTCATACACAGAAACAAACACAGAGAGGCTGCCAAAAGGAAGAGACAAAGAAACATGGCCCAAATGAAAGAACAGGTCAAAACCCCAGAAAAAGAGCTAAATGAAACGGGGATAAGCAATCTATCAGATGCAGAGTTCAAAACACTGGTTATAAGGACGCTCGAGGAACTTAGTGAGGACCTTAGTAGCATAAAGAAAAAGAAATTTAAAAAAAGTGTTAGGATAGGAAAGAAAGAAACAAAACTTATTTTTTGCAGATGATATATTCTTTTATAGAAAATTGGATGAAATATGTGAACAAATTATTAGAATTAATACATAAGTTGCTGGCTACTAAGTCATTAAACAAAAGACAATTGTATTTTTATAAACTAGCATTAGATGCTTTGAAATCATTTTAAAAGAAGATACTATTTAACTCATGCCAAAGAATATAAAATATCTAAGGGTAAAACTGATGGAATAGCTCCAACCCCACTATGGGGTAAACAATCAAACTTTATTTTTTTAATTAAATTTAATTTTTTAAATTATACTTTATTGATTATGCTATTACAGTTGTCCTGATTTTTGCCCCTTGGCCCCACCACCCAGGACCCCCCACTCCCTCAGGCAATCCCCCTATCATTGTTTATGTCCATGGGCCATGTATATAAGTTCTTTGGCTACTCCATTTCCTACACTGTACTTTACATCCCTATGGCTACTCTGTAACTACCTATTTGTACTTCTTAATCCCCTTACCTCTTCACCCATTCCTCCCCAGCCCCTCGCATCTGCCAACCATCAAAATGCTCTGTGTATCCAGCATTCTGTCTCTGTTCGTTTGCTTAGTTTGTTTTTTAGATCCAATTGTTAACAGATGTGTATTTATTGTCATTTTATTGTTCATAGTTTTGATCTTCTTTTTCTTAAATAAGTCTCTTTAACATTTCATATAATAATAGTTTGGTGATGATGAACGCCTTTATTGTTTTCTTTTCTGGGAAGCTCTTTTTCTGCCCTTCGATTCTAAACAGTAGCTTTGCTGGGTAGAGCAATCTTGGTGTAGGTCCCTGCTTTTCATCACTTTGAATATTTCTCCCCAATCCCTCCTAGCCTGCAAAGTTTCTTTTGAGAAATCAGCTTATGGTCTTATGTAAACTCCCCTGTAGGTAGGTAACTACTTTTCTCTTGCTGCTTTTAAGATTCTCTACCTTTAACCTTTGACATTTTTATGATGTGTCTAGGTGTGGTCCTCTTTGGGTCCAACTTGTTTGGAACTTCCTGTGCTTCCTGGACTTGTATGTCTATTTCCTTCACCAAGTTAGCGAAATTTTCTTTCATTATTTTTTCAAGTAAGTTTTCAATTTCTTGTTCTTCCCCTTCTCCTTCTGGCACACCTATGATTCAGATATTGGTATATTTAAAGATGTCCCAGAGATTCCTAAGTCTATCCTTGTTTTTTTTTTTTTAATTCTTTTTTCTTCCTGCTGTTCTGATTGAATGCTTTTTCCTTCCTTGTATTTCAAATCATTGATTTGACTCTCAGCATCATCTTCTCCACTGTTGGTTCCCTGTAGATTTTTCTTTATTTCACTTAGTATAACCTTCATTTCTTCCTTTTTGTTGTTGCCATACTCAACGAGTTCTTTGAGCATCCTGATCACCAGTGTTTTGAACTCTGCATCTGATAGGTTGGTTAACTGTTTCATTTAGTTGTTTTACTGGGGTTTGTTCTGTTCTTTCATTTGGGCCATATTTCTTTGTGTCCTCAATTTGGCAGCCTCATTGTGTTTGTTTCTGTGTATTAGCACTGCTTTGTTCCCTGTCTTAGTAGCATGGCCTACTGTAGAAAAGGCACTGGCAAATTCTGTGGGGGAGAGCCTTAGGTAACTGCCAGGGCAGGGCAACCCACTTCACTGACTGTGACTCTGTGTGAGGGAGGGCTGAGAGGGGACAATGCTGCTGCTTGGCTTCTGGGGATTTGCCCAGCACTCACCCCATTTCCAGTCACTTCACCCACTTCCCATATGTTACTGGCACCCTTTCAGCTGTTGCCCTGATGGTGAATCCCAGAGTGGCTGGGTTTGTGTACTTTCTAAGTCCATGTGGGCCCTTTAAATGGATTCTCCTGAATCCAGCCATTTCTTCTGCAGCCCTTACCCCCACTGGTTTTTACAGCAAGAAGCTATGGGGATTCCTGGTGCTGGAACCCTGGGCTGTGGGTCTGGTCTCAGGCTGGGATCACTTGCTCCGAAGGTATCCCTCCCAATTTTTATCCCCTGCACGTGAATGTGGGACCACCGGTTCCACCACTGCTGCTGCCTCTCTGCACACTACTGCATCTCTGCATCTCTCCACCTCCCTCTCCACATCTCTGCATCTCTCTGCATCTCTCTGTCCCTCCTACCCATCTGGATGAAGGTAGCTTCTTTAAATCTTTGGTTGTCAAGACTTTCATGCAGTTTGATTTTCTAATGGTTTTGGGTGTTATTTGTTTTGAGATATAGTTGTAATTCTTTCTGTGCTTTGGTAAGGAGGTGAAGCATGTCTACCTACACCTCCATCTTGACCAGAGGTTGTTGATCCATATTATTTACCATGGCATTTAAAATGTTTCAAACATATGGGTGTTTCTTATCTTTTTGTTATTGATTTCTAACTCCACTGCAGTGTGGTCGAAGAAGTATGATGTCAACTACTGAAGTTTGTTGAGCCTGCTTTACAACCTAAGAGGAAGTCAATTTTTATACATTTCCATGTATAATTGACAAGATTATATATTCCCTAGTATTGGGTGCAATATTCTACATTTGCCTATTTGATCACATTCTTTATGTTCTTGTTGAAATCTTTTAAATCATAACTGATTTTTGGGTTTACTTGATCTTCCATTTATTAAGAGAAGTATATTAAAATCTCCAATTATGATAGTGGGTATGTCTACTTCATCTTTTGGTTCTATTAATTTTTGCTTTATTTTAGGACTGTCACTAGGAACATACCAGTTCAAAGTTGTGACACCTCTCTCATCAACTAAACCCTCTTTATCTGCTGTGATGTTTTTTGCCCTAAAGTATATTTTGTCTAATATTTTTACAACAACACTAGGTTTATCTAAATGAGATTTTGGCTGGCATATATTTTTTCCCAGTACCTTGACTTTAAATACCTCCATGCCTTTTTATCTTAGGTAGCTCTCATACATAAAATATGACTGTTTTTTGTTTAGTTCTGTTTTCGGCCAATCTGCCCATCTTTATCATTTTATTGAAGATTTTTTTCCCAAACACATTTATTGTGATTACTGACACAGCTGAATTTTTTCCTAACATCCTATTATGTGGTTAACATGCCCCACATTTTCTGTTTCTTTTTTTATTCTTTGGTCTTGCCTTCTCTTAGATTCAGGGTTTGTTTTAAATTTCTTATTCCATTTCCCTCTATAAATCAGAAGTGATAATCTCAATGCTTATCCTTTTAATGATTATCCTAGCCACGTAACATATATTCCTAACAAAGTCTTTAACCTCTGCTCCAGGTGTCAAATGATGTGTAAAAATCATTCAAGCTTAGTGGCTAAAAGTAATTCATTATTCTCTCTCATGGTTCTTGGGTTGAGGAGGTTCAACTGAGCAGTCTTTGCTTGGGGTCTCTGAATAGGATAGCAGTCAAATTGTGGCCATGGTAGGAGGCGCCTCAATGTCTTCAGTGTCTAAAATGGCTCAGTAACATGGCTAACAGTTGATGTTGGTTTTTGGCTGGGAGCTCAGCTGAAGATGTCCACATGAAGCACCTGCATGAGGCCCTGTGACTGCAGTGTTTAACAATATGGCATTTGGGTTCTGAGAAGGAGCATTCCAAGAGACCCACTGGAAGATGTAAAACTTCTTAAGATCTAGACTTGAAGTTATACGGTATCACTTCTGCAGGTTTCTATTGGTTACACAGGGCCAGCCCTGATTTAGTGTGAGAAGGGCCTACACAAAAATATAAATGCAGGATATGTGGTTCATAGAAGAGAGGAGAGGCATCTTTGTGTATTAGCTACTACATCCTCCCCCTGAATAACATAGGGCTGGCAAAAAAATCTATTACATTGTTCCATACAATGGCTCTAGTAGTGCTTAGTTGTCTCTAACTTCATTTGAAACAATTTTGTTAGATTGTATTGTGATAGCTGTCATATCAGCGTGCGTTAAAAAAAAACTTATCAAAATTGGTGAATTTTTGTGCAGCCATTTTAATATTGAAGACGAAAAAGACATGTAACATTTTCATTATAATATGCTGTTATTTCAAGAAACATAAAAACAGAACTGAAACATATAAAAAGATTTATGTCATGTATAGAGAAGGTGCTGTGACTGATCGAACATGTCAAAAGTGGTTTGCAAAAGTCTGTTGGTACTATCGACATTTTGGCCAAATAATTCTTTACTGTGGGGCTTTCTTATGCATTGGAAGATGTTTAGCAGCATCCCTGGCCTCCATCCACTAGATGCCAAAAGAGGGAAATAGCCAACATACTCAAAATATCCAAGTCAATAAAGTTATTGGTAAAAATAAAAACTGTGTCTTTTATTTTACAGAAAAAACATGATAGACTTGTTGGCCAACCCAATACCTTAAGAGTACAGTCATTATAAACACGTGCCTCCCAGTTTATGTACAACTGTCCTGTATTTTATCTAAGTTATTTATATCCCATAACTTATTTAGATTTAGTATTTATATTAAATTACTTATTATTGCTATTGCTCTATACAAATTATATTTACCCACATATTTGCTCATATTTTTGTTTACTTTCCTTCTTCTATCTTGAGCTTTCCAGCTTAAATATTTTTCCTTCTGCCTATAGTATATTCTGAGACATTTCCTTTATTCAGTCTATTCATAAACTAACTCAGTTTTTGTCTGAAAATGCATTCATTTTCTCCTATTAAAAGCTTGTTTCACTGTGTATATATCATTTTAGGTTGATATTACTTTCTTTCCAAAATTAAAGATAGTCCACTATCTTTGTGCTACCATTGTTGCCAGTAAGAAATTATCTTAGTCTAATCTTCAGTTCTTTGCAGATAGTCTTTTTTTTCTGATTATTTTTCAGATCTCTTTAGCTTTGATGTTTTGCTGTTTTATTATAATTTCCTTAGTTTTAGATTTTTCTGTGTATTCATCTCATTTAGGATTCATTGAGTTTTCTGGATCAAAGAATTGATGCTATTCAACAATTCTGCAATATTCTCAACCATTATTTCTTCAAATATTGACGGTTCCACTTCGTTTTATCTTCTTCTGAAGTCTCTTAGTGTTTTTTTATCCTCACCTGAAAACATGCTCACTTCTTTTTTTTAAGCAAGAGGGTAAGGGAGGGAGAGAGGGAGAGAAACATCAATGTGGGAAACATCGCACTCACTCCAACCTGCAACCAAATCCACAACCTAGGCATGAGCCCTGGCCAGGAACTGAACCATCATAGGATGATGCTCCAACTGAGCTATACTGGCCAGGGAAAAGTCTATTAGTCTTAGTTGTTAAATGGCCTACTCACAATTTTTTGTCTCCTTATGCTGAATTCTAGATAATTTATTGGTATTAATCGTCTACCTCACTACTTCTGTCTTCAACTGTGTCTATTATGCTGTTTGACTCATCCACTAAACTTTTCATCTTGACTATGCAGGGGTGGGAAAAAGTCAGTTTATAGTTGTTCATATGGAAAAAGAGGGTTATGATTACTACAGCAGCTTTATTAACTCAAAAGAATAAACTGTCTTTGGATACTCACAACTATAAACCTACTTGTGTCCACCCTGTGTTTTCATTTCAGATGGTCTATTTGAATTTTTTCAAACCTCATTATTCATTTATATGATCTTTTAAGAGTTATCTTTTCCCTTTAAACATAATTAAGCAGGACTTCCGGCCAAGATGGAGGCGTAGGCAGACACACTGCACCTCCTCGCACAACCAAAAGAAGGACAACAACAAATTTAAAAACAAAAAACAACCAGAACTGACAGAAAATCAAACTGTATGGCAGTCCAACAACCAAAGAGTTAAAGAAGAAACATTCATCCAGACTGATAGAAGGGGCAGAGACGGGCAGCCGAGTGGAGAGAACTCACGGCAAGGCAGCAGCTGGCGGACTGGGGCGGGCAAGGTGGCAGCTGGTGGAGCTGGCGGTCCCACATTCTCATGCAGATAAACCAGAACGAACAACTAGGGAGTGAGACAGACCACACACCCGGAGTTCCAGAGTGGGGAAATAAAGCCTCAAGGCCTCTAACTCAAAACACCTGTGGGGGTTGAGGTGGTGGGAGAAACTCCCAGCCGCACAGGAGAGTTCGTTGGAAAGACCCACAGGGTCCCAGAATGTACACAAAGCCACCCACCCAGGAATCAGCACCAGAAAAGCCCAATTTGATTGTGGGTAGCTGAAGAAGTGACTGAAAACTGGCAGAGAGCAGAGCAAGGGGCACTGTTCCCTCTTGGACTCTCCCCCACATACCACGTCACAAGGCAGCCACGTGGGTTGGCCCATCCTGGTGAACACCTAAGGCTCCACCCTTTACAACATAACAGGCATGCCCAGACCAAAAAAAAATGGCCCAAATGAAAAAACAGTTCAAAGCCCCACAAAAAATACAACTAAGTGACAAAGAGCCAACCTATCAGATGAACAGTTCAAAACCTTGGTTATCAGGATGCTCCAGGAACTCACTGAGTACTTCAACAGCATAAAAAAGACACAGACAGCAATGAAGGTTGCAAATTATGTGAAATAAAGAAAAATCTACAGGGAACCAACAGTGACAGGAAGGAAACCAGGACTCAAATCAACAGTTTGGAGCAGAAGGAAGAAAGAAACATTCAACCAGAAGAGAATGAAGAAACAAGAATTCAAAAAAATGAGGAGAGGCTTAGGAACCCCCAGGACATCTTTAAACGTTCCAACATCTGAATCATAGGGGTGCCAGCAGAAGAAGAGGAAGACCAAGAAATTGAAAACTTATTTGAAAAAATAATGAACGAGAACTTCCCCAGTCAGTCAAAGAAAATAGACTTCTAAGAAGTCCAGGAAGCTCAGAGAGTCCCAAAGAAGTTGGACTCAAGGAGGAACACACCAAGGCACATCATAATTACATTAGCCAAGATGAAAGATATGGAGAGAATCTTAAAAGCAGCAAGAGAAAAGGAGACAGTTACCTACAAAGGAGTGCCCATCATACTGTCAGCTGCTTTCTCAAAAGAAACCTTGCAGGCAAGAAGGGGCTGGCAAGAAGTATTCAAAGTCATGAAGAGCAAGGGTCTACAACCTAGATTACTCTATCCAGCAAAGCTATCATTTAGAATGAAAGGGCAGATAAAGCGCTTCCCAGATCATCACCAAGCCATTATTATATAAAATGTTAAAGGAACTTACCTAAGAAAAAGAAGATCAAGAATATAAATAGTGAAATGACAACAAACTCACAGCTATTAACAACCAAACCTAAAAAACAAAATAACTAAGCAAACAACTAGAACAGGAACAGAATCACAGAAATAGAGATCACATGGAGGGTTATCAGCAGGGGAGTAGGAAGGGGAGAGAGGGGTAAAAAGTACAGGGAATAAGTAGCATAAATGGTAGGTAGAAAATAGGGAGAGGTTAAGAACAGTATAGGAAATGTGGAAGCCAAAGAACTTATATGTACAACCCATGGACTGAACTAAAGGAAAGTGTGGGTGGGAAGTGGTGTGCAGGGTGGAGGGGAATAAAGGGGGAAAATGGGACAACTGTAATAGCATAATCAATAAAATATATATTTTTTAAAAAACTAGAAAGGCAAAAAAAAAAAAAAAAAAGGACCAGAACTTACTTAAGGGACTTATTTAAGATAAAGAGGATGATCAAAACTATGGACAATAAAATGGCAATAAATACTAAAAAAATTAAATAAAATAAAAATAAACATAGTGACCATAGTTATTTTACATTCTTTGACTAATGTGTATCTGAAGCCTTTGAGAATCTGACTCTGCTGGATATTTTTGTTATTGGTTCTCAATAATGGTGTATGTTTCCTTGTATATTTGTGTTTTTTGCTTTCCTTTTTTATTATTGTTCAAGTACAGTTGTCTCCATTTCCCCCCCACCACACTGCGCCAACTCCAGCCATCCCCACTTCCAACCCTCAATCCTACCTTCCTTTGGCTTTGTCCATGTGTCCTTTATACTTGTTCTTTAACAACCCTTCCCCCGTCCCCCACCCATTATCCCCTCCCACCTCCCCTCTGGTTACTGTCAGTTTGTTCTTAATTTCAATGTCTCTGGTTATATTTTGCTTGCTTGTTTGTTTTGTTGACTAGGTTCCATTTATAGGTGAGATCATATGGTTATATATGTGATTTTTGACTGAGAGCTCATGTTCCTTGGAACTTACTCTGTATTATTTATAGTTTGAGTTGAAGATCTATCCCTTCTGACCTTACCTATATTTATTTCAGCCAGTCTCTGGCTGACATACATTGGCAAACTAACTCAGTTTTTGTTTGTCTGAAAATGCAGTCATTATTTGGGAAGTTTTGAAGCTTTTGGGGACCGCAGATATAATTAACATAGACACCAAGTCAATAGATGCCTATGAGTTCCTGGGAGAGGCTTCATTCCGTGCTGAGAGTGAAACAGGCTAGTTTGCTTACTATCCACTTTTACCTAGTGGGCTTATATCTCATTCATCTTTACAGTGAATGACCCAGTTTTATGCAAAAGAATCTAATATTTCCATTCTTAGGTGGAGGGAATATTTGTATTCTGTTTTTGCAATGCTGTCAAAACAGAAGCATAAAGTTTTTAGAATACAGCAAAAATACTCAAGGACAAAGTGTTATTGAGACCTGATGTTCTGAAGTTTCTGATTTCATGCTGATAATCTCTGCACAGTCCTTAACGTGTGTGTATCAATATATTGTTTCCATCCAGAGGACATCATTAAGGTATTTGGTCTACCATAATGCCAAAAATGAAATCATTTCATTGGTATATACATTTTAAAGTATTTTGTCCATATTACCCTACTGCTCTCCAAAAAAAGTGCCAATTTATGTTATACTCATCAGTGAGCTGACCAGAAACTACAAATTTTAATGTTTTAGACTTGCCTTAGTTTAAACATTTCAATTGTATTTAATATGAAGCTTTATGAAATCTAAAATATTGCATTATCTCTTATCTTCTTCAATAAAAATAATGAGGGAAGATTATAGGATATTTATTCTCTGGTATCCAAAAGAGCAACAGAGGAAAAAAGGTTTTTAAAAAAGATCTACACAAATTTTGAAATTTAGAAGAACATTTTAACAGCAGTGGATAAGTGCATATCTAGGCTTCGTCATTTACTAACTGCTTGACCTTGATAAGCCTTCATTTTCTCATCTTTAAGATGGACATGATAGTGGCTACCTCAGAGAAATATCAGAGTATTAAACAAGATGATGTTGGCAAAGCACAGAGCCTGATAGAAAATGAATTCTCAAAACTGGTAGCTAACATTATTAACCTGCCCCAAGTGACTCTCCTAGTGGATGGGGCAGTCAAAATTTGAACCCAAGTTTGCCTGAATCCAAAACCCATGAGAAACACTTCCAAGTTGTATATTGTTATAGTATTAAAGACTGGTTGTTCCCAAAGATCTCCTGCTCAGTAGGGCAGATATTCTTCCTGCCCTTTCTTCTCCATAAGCAAGATTTTCTTGCTGTCCTTTTGTTCTCCATAAGCCCCACAGGGACAAAGGAGTGAGAGGGAGTAGATTTCCATCCTGATGTATGATAAAACTGATAAACATAGTTAAGCTTACTTAGCTATGTACTTACAGAAGATAGATGATATTAAGCCTCCCAAACAGCTTCTGGGTAAATTTTCTAATGAGATTTTGGATACAATAAATATCCTGTGACTCTGTTCTTCGGCAATAAACAACTTCTACCTTTCCTCTTGGAGAAGTGAGTACTGACATTTTTTATCCTGTCCTAAAAAGAGAGAAAACAGCTCACTGTTAATCTGAGATGACAAAGCCAGTCCAGTTATATTAGTTTAAAAACTGGCCATTAATTCAATTTCCATATGACAGAGTGAACATGGTATTAGAGTTCTAGTAGGACACATTTTCCCTTCGGGGTAGGCTGTGACGGCTGTCACCACAAACCAGGTGACATGTTTCTCTCCTGGAGCATGATGTTTCTGAGAATTGGCCTATCTAGAAATTTTTGCAACCATACTGTTTCCAACAAAACTGCTTTAAAATATTCTAACAATATACTTGAAAAACATTGAAAGGAATTATTTACTGATTCAGAGTCCTCTTATATTTAATTAATCACCAATGTATAGGGTCAAGAGTTACATAAGAATACTGACCGCTGCTGCCCATGTCCCAAATAAAGTTCCCGGAGTCCTGAAGGACAGCAGTCCTGAGAGATGTTCTAAGACAAAACACTCTGTAGTCAAATAAGTGTAGGAATGCCATTTGCGATAGCATTCCTGGGGAACCACCATGTCCATTAAAGTCTTTGAGAAGTTCCATAAGAAAGTACCTGCTTTCTTTGTATAACCAAGCCTTTCCCATGCCCTTTCTGAGGAAAATCTCTAATGACAACAGTGGAGTGCCTAATTTTCAGAAGGACACTTTGGGGAACGCCCTTAACACGAACAATAGGCCACAAAATGATCTCAATCTCCCTCTCCCTCTGTCGTTCCTTACCCTCCCTCCTCCCTCTCTTCCTTCCTTTTTCTCCTTTCCCTTTTCCTAGGGAAAAGCATTTTCTTATATACTAGCCAGTAAGCTCAAAAACAGGCAAATTAATACTTCACCACAGTACTGACTGCAAGAACAATTTGGAACATCTCTAGCACCCTGGAAGGCTGCCTCCTTCCCCAGTCAATTTGCCCCTCCAAAGGTAACTATTATTCTGACTTCTATCTCATAGATGATCTTTGCCGATTTTTGAACACCCTATAAATGGAATAACACAGTGTGTATAGTTTTCTTTCAAAACAATATATCTTATGGCTTATTGTTGTTTAGGTATATTCTTGCATAACTTTCATTTTGTGAAAGTAATAAAAAACTCAAGCACCACAGGAGCATGAGACAGCACTGGACTGAGGTGCTTCCAGATGAGGAAACTGAAGCCCACAAAGTGAAATGACTTGCCTCAGGACACACATTTGTTCAGAACCGTGGGCATCTCCTTCCGGTCCAGACCGCTGCCTCTCCCACCTGTTCAAGTGACCTGCAGGTTGGCTCTATGGTAAAAAGTCCTCCATCTTCACAGCCCACTGGTGTTCAGATTAACTTAAGCTCAACTGCTCTTAACCATAAACCTACAGACATTAAGGGTGCGAGGTGCAGGGCAATGCAGGGAGACTTGCGAAGGTGGCAGAGACAGCCAGAAATCTCATCCAGTGGACTTTGTCTTGGTGAACTCACACCACCTTCAACTTTGCAGGCTACAGAGGGGTTTCATCAGCACACTCAAAGCAAATCCATCTCGGAAATGGCCATATATTGTCCAAGCTCACAGAAAATGAAAGAACAAGTACAAAATGTCAATTTATTCACTTACAAAGAGAAAAATCAACAGCGGGGAAGTCCAGATGTTTCTGTAGCCCAGTTATCAAATACATCACACGTGCTAAGTACAAATCTTATTTCCTCTCCTCAACAGGACGGAAGGCAACCATTTCTCTACCTGCCATGTGCTATGTGGCCACTATCTTGCAACCTTTGTGTCAGGATGACTGCAATGAGATGGGAACCTCAGGCTAGTCTTCCTCCAGCCAAATGTTGCCTTGTGGAAATGTGGACTCAGAACGGCAGGTCTTCACATTTTGCAGAAGAAAAGCTTGCTATTTATATAACATCTCCAAAATTTGAAATATTGGCTCAATTTTTTTTCACACTTTGCCAATTAAATAAACATTTCTTGAAGCTGGTTTGGCTTCTCCTCCTTCTGTGGCAGAGCCACCCACGCACTCTCTCTCTGTGGACCAACTACACGGAAAGCCCAGCTATCAGAAGACGGCTTACATGGGGCCATGGTCAACAGCACAGTATGTGGAATCAGAGCACCAGGGAGCAGAACCAGCTTCTATCCCTTACTATCTATGACCTTGAGCAAATCACCTAACTCCCAGTTACTCAGTTTCCTCATCTGTACATTAGAGACAGCACACATACCTCAAAGAGTTACATAAATGAGTCATTATGTACAAAACACTGACAGCAGTGTCGGACATAGTTAAGAGCTCAGTACATATCAGCAATCATTACTGTTATTATTATTGAGCATGACATTCTCAGGAATCAAACAGTGAACCTCAAGAAGTCGTTCACCAAATCTGAATCCTGAGGGGCCCTCATCCACTGTAGAGATGCCAAGGCAAGAAAACCAGAGATGGGCATTTTGGGGTAATACCTTCATAGTTTTTCTAGATTTCTCTACATTGTAGATGACCACAGGTCAATCAATCCCCTTTTTAATAGACACTTTCCTAGACAAACGAACATACCTTTAATCAAGATGCAGTCAAGTTTTGATGACCTGCTAGCATTTCCTTTCTAAGATGACTTTAACATAGCCTAGCTACAATGAGTTGATTTCATATTATAACTCTAATGTCAATCTTTCTTGGCATTTAATTTTTTAAATTATTTTTAATCACACAACAGTACATTATAATGCATTCTTCATTATACCTTCTCAATGCACAATATGTTCTCATTGCAAAAAATAAAATAAAACTTTACAAATAAGGCTCAAATCTGGTCTTATTTATTGTGGTAAAATACACACAACATAAAACTTCCCATTTTAACCATTTTTAAGTGTACAGTTCAGTGGCATTAAATACATTCACACTGTTACCCAATTATCACCATTATCCACAACCAGAGCCTTTTATCTGAAATCCTGTTTTGAAACCGTTGATCTCAATCCAAGTTCCCTCTTTGTTGGGTTTGTATAATTTCAGACAATCTTTTCTATTTGAGACCAGCCACATACCCTACATGCTGGATGGGCACAATAGCCCATTAGTGAGAGAATCACTGAAGGGTATCTCACCTAAAGCCTTTCTCACTCCCAATCTTGTGAAAGCATTAACAAGCAATAAGATGACAGTATTGTTTCAAAGGAGGCAATCAGAACCTGGGGGACTATCATCTGAGAAATTATGTTTTCCACATCCCCTGTGAATGTGAAATTAGGTATTTCCTAATGACATGGCATAAATACAGACAATAAATTTTCACATTTGTAGATATTCTTTTTCTTTCAGTAGAAACAGACTTTAATAATGTCTAGACTCCAATTCAAGATAGCCATAAATATTGCCATTCTGGGTTTGGTTTTAACTTAAAATCAAAATTAGAAAGAGATAGCCTATTTGTAAAACATTATATAATAAGCTAATGCTATCAATAGGTAAAAATTCTGAATAAAATAAAATACGGAAGTATAATTAGAGAGCTGAGCTCGGAAAAAAGAAAACAAAAAAAGAAGGAAGAGGACAAGCAAGGAGCATCCCCCACCCAGGTAGCAACGACTTTACATCCAGTGGCTCAGGAAGTGACCAGATCTGATCATACTCTGTGGGACAGTTTTAACACTCCATGATGATAGTATGGGCCTCATTCAAAACAGAGAACTGAAACTAAAACCACACATACAAATTGGACTTTGGAGGAGTGACTTCTCAGTGAATTATGAGACTAGAAAAAGTAAGCCCACTAGTCCAAAGAAACGGCATTAAGTTTTCTCTACCCATAGCTCTAGAAAACAAAGCAAAACAAAAACACTCATGAGGAGTTCAAATTCTAGACCAAAGTGGGTATGGCATCCCAATCCACACTACCTGTGTAGTATGGAAATCCCCACAAACTTCAGATAAAAGACTCTAAATGTGACTATAAAACAAGTATGTTTGCAATTATTAGAATTATAGAAAGAAAAATAAAAGCCATGAGAAAGGGTATTTATAAAAAAAGAAAAGAAATTTTAAAAATGGAAAATATGGTCATTAAAATTTAAACTAATTAGGTGGGTTAAAACAGACAAGATTGAAGAGAATTAATGAACAGGAAGATAGTTATAAAGGAAGCATATGCAAAAAAGCACACAGAAATAGGAAAATAAAATGCAGTTAAAAGACATTAAGGCAGAATGGAAAAATTTTTCATCATAATGATTTCAAAAAGAATAAGTGAAAGGCTGAAATAATGGCTAATTTTTTTTTTTAGAATTGATGGAAGACATGAATCTTCAGTTCTGAGCAGGAATATAAAAATAAATCCTAAATACATAGTAGTGCAACTACAAAACTCCAAAGATAAAGAGAAAAGCTGAAAGTAACCAGATAAAGGACAGACTGTCTTTGAAAGAATAATAATTACACCAAGAGAGTGCATTTCTCATCAGCAAGAAGAGAAGTCAGTAGTGCAAAGGATGGCATACTTCTGTGAAGGGCCAGATAATAAGTATCTTAGGCTTTGTGAGCAAGAATAGAAGTCAGTAGTGCAAAGGATGGCATACTTCTGTGAAGGGCCAGATAATAAGTATCTTAGGCTTTGTGAGCAAGAATAGAAGTCAGTAGTGCAAAGGATGGCATACTTCTGTGAAGGGCCAGATAATAAGTATCTTAGGCTTTGTGAGCCACATGTTCTTTGTGCAACTACTCGACTCTGCAACTATAACAAATTAACAACCAGGGACAATATGAACACAAGTGAGTATGACTGTATTCCAATAAAATTTTACTTATGGACACTGAAGTTTTATGTTACAAAAATAGACAATGAGCTGAATTTTGGCCTATGGGCTATACTTTCCCAACATCAGAATAGTATTTTTAAAACACAAAGGAAAAAATTACCATTTACTTAGAATTCTATACCTAACTAAACAATCATTTAAAAAAAATAAAGGTGAAGTAAAGACAATTTCACCCCTTCCACACAGTCACACGGAGTTAGCAACCTTAGCCGCACCTGATGCCTCCCACCACTTCCTGGCCATGTGCCCCACAAAGTGTAGGCAGGATCCAATCGTTCTGCGTATCAAGGAAATGCGCTTCATGAAGGAGCAGGTGGAGACATGGGAGGTAAAATACCACCTGCTACTCATAAAACCAAATCAGAAGAAAATAAGGAAGAAAAAAACAGAAAGAAGGTGGAGGGAAACATAAAAACAAACTAACCATTGTGAGGAAAGTGCTCTACAAATTGACAATGAGAGTGTGATTGAAGCAGACACTGATGCCCCTCAGAAAATGGGAGCTGAAAATATAGAGATAACGGAGGAGATGATGGATTGATCAAGCAAACGATAAAAAAGTGGCTGCCATTGATGCCCTAAAGGATGGTGAACTGCACAAAGCCATTGACTTGCTCACAGATACCATCAAACTGAATCCTCACTTGGCCATTCTGTATGCCAAGAGAGCCTGTGTCTTCATCAAATTACAGAAGCCAAATGCTGGCATCTGAGATTGTGACAGAGTTATTGGAGTAAATCCTGATTCAGCTCAGCCTTATAAATGGTGAGGGAAAGCACACAGACTTCTGAGCCATTGGGAAGCAGCCCATGATCTTGCCCTTGCATGTAAATTGGAGTATGATGAAGATGCTAGTGCAGTGCTGAAAGAAGTTCAACCGAGGGCACAGCACATTGCAGAACATCAGAGAAAGTATGAGCGGAAACATGAAGAACGAGATATTAAAGAAAGAATGCAAAGGGTTAAGAAGGCTCAGTTAGAACACGAGAGAACCCAGAGGGGGTGAGAAACCAGAAAACAATCAGGAACTCAGTATGGCTCTTTTCCAGGTGGCTTTCCTGGAGGAATGCCTGGTAATTTTCCTGGAGGAATGCCTGGAATGGGAGGAATGCCTGGGATCAATGAAATTCTCAGTGATCAGAGGTTCTTGCAGCCAGGCAGGATCTAGAAGTTATGGTGGCCTTCCAGGATACGGGTCAGAAGCCAAGAAATATGTCAAAATATCAGAGCAACCCAAAGGTTATGAGTCTAATAAGTAAATTGTCAGCCAAATTTGGATGTCAAGCATAATGTCCTTCTGAGAGATAAAGCCCTTGCTGAAGGAAAAGCAATTTGGATCACCATTGGATGTCACAATAATACGAACCAGTGTACCTCTGACCTCACGAAGAAAGGTGGGGTGTGTTGAAGAGAATCCCTCCCCCTCTGCCCCAAATGCAGCTGTAACATTTTGCAGTGGTTTGCCATTTTGGTATTCTTTCAGATAATGTTTTCTTACTAGGAATTGTAAAGATTAAACACTTTTACATCTTAAAAATATTTAAAACAAATTTAAAAGGTGTGTTAAACCCTATATTTTTCTTTACTAAAAAAAAAGACAATTTCATACAAAAACTAAAAAAAGTTTCCAAAGAACCTGGTTGAAAGAACTAATAAAGGTGCATATCAAGAAGAATAAAATTAAAATCAGAAAGGAGTGGAATACAAGAATTGCTGAGGGGAAAAAAGGTAAACATGCAGGTATACAAGGGGGATCAAAAAAAACCCCAGAATTATCTTCTGAAGGGCAGGCCCCTTGTAGTACAGGCTTCCCCTACTAGATGAGTGTTCTAGGAACCCATCTATATCAGTCTACCAGCTGACTTTGTTGCGAGAGGCTGCATTCAGCTTCAGTGAATTTTTTTAAGACTCTTTCAACATGCTTGGCCATTTTATGATGGGTGATTTACAAGCACACCTGTCTACACTGCACTGAGTGTTCAGTAGTTTTTGACCAAAAACAGCATGATCCCCATGCCCCACCCTCCGTTTTCACCTGATCTCACCCTGAGCAACATTTTTTTGTAGCCCCAGATTAAAAAGGTCCTCAAAAGGAAACGTTTTGCCGATGTGGAAGAGGTTAAACAAAAAACAGCAGAAGCACTAAAAGGCATCAAAATCAACAAGTTCAAAAACTGTTTTGAGCAGTGGAAAAAACACCTCAACAGGTATATTGCATCAAATGGAGAGTACTCTGAAAGTAACAGAAGTTTAAACACGTAAAAATAAATATACAATTTTTTATAATGAAATTCCACTTGGGGGGTCCCCCCTCATATCTAAATAAGAATTGATGGCAAAACGAAAAGTAATGATGATAAATTTTGCTTAAAAAATAAAAGCTGAATTGAATAACCAGACAAAAAATCTTGTGAGGTAGAAGTAAAGCCTTCTAGTGTTTGTATCTTTGAGAGGAAGCTAAAGATAATTAACTTTAAACTTTGTTAAATCAATTATGCATAATTACAAACTTAAACTGTTTAAAGGAAACACCTTTTTATTTTAATAGCTACTTACTTTGTTAGGTGACTTCTCTTTATAGTGATATAAAATCTCATTCAATTTATTTAAAATGTGAAAAGTGAGATAAAATATTTAAGTAATAACATGGTACAGAGCTATGGCAAATATTTTTTTACATATGTCTTACAAATGTCTTCACTTTGGAAAATCAGAATAAATTTTTCTGAAAGCATTATCTGCAGATAAAATATACAAATATATTTTTTCCAAAAACCAAAAGAGACTTGCAACAGTCAAAATTCTCTTAACCAATGAGCTACCAATACATGAAAAGGCAGGGAGGAACTTTAAATGCATATTAATAAGTGAGAGAAGCCAATCTGAAAAGGCTGTTACATACTATATGATTCCAATGATATAACATTCTTGAAACATCAAAACTGTGAACACAATAAAAAAAATCAGTAGTTGCAGAGGGCAAAAGGGGAAGGGAGGAATAAATAGGTGGAGCACAGAGAATTTTTAGGGCAGTGAAACTATTTCGTACCATATTCCAATGGTGGACACATGTCATTATGCTGTTTGTCAAATCCCATAGAATGTACAGCACCACGAGGGGACCCTGATGTACACTGCAGACTTTGGGTAATAATGTGTCAATGTGGGTTTATCAAGTGTAACTAGCGTACCGTTTTGAGGGGGTGCGGATTGATGGCGGGGAGGCTGGGGGTTGGGGTGGGAGGAGGAATTGAACGAAATTCTCTTCTCCTTTCACTCAGTTTTGCTGTTAACCTAAAAACTGTCCCAAGAAATAAAATCTTTTTAAAATTCTCTTACCCATTTGCTTGCACATAAATTAATTTTTCTGTTTTTGAGAGCACGTCAAGAATTATACCAGCTAACATTTACTGAGCACTTTACATAAATTTTCTCTTTAATCTTGTTGAGACAGATATTATCCTCATCTTATAATGAAAGATATCGAGGCCAAGAGATTTTATGTATTAAAACACACAGAGAATTTAAATATCTCTTTATCTGACAAGGTTGGCTGATTTGCTAGTAGTTTACTGATTTATTTTTATTATCTAGCTTTAAGATACCTTCAGTTATTTAAAATAAATGTTTAATAACCTTGGAGTTAATTTTTGAGGCACTGCTGTCCAGAAACGTAGCTGTGTGGGTCTTAGAAACTGCAAAACCTAGAACGCTTCGCCGCTCCGGGAAGCCTAGGAGCGCAGCGGCTCAGCCATTGGCATGCTGGGAATAGTAGTTCTCTGACCTGCCTCTCTTCCCCCGCCCTCAAGCATCCAGATCGGAGATAGGTTTCAAGTCCCCTTGCCGGGCGCCTAGGGTAGACAGATTCAGCCAGCCTCGCACGGTCATTCCAGTCCCAGAGACTGACCTGGACGAGTCCCTGATGCCCTGGATCCAGTCCTTGAGTTCCTGCCAGGAAAGACAGCTCTCTCCACCTCACCCACAGCTACAGGACGCCGAACTCCACGAACGACTCTGAGGACGCACAGCCACGTTACCACAGAAACGGCGTTCCCTGGGTCACAGCGCGTGCGTGAGGTCAAAGTCAGTAAGCTTCCGGTTCCGGGATCCCGCCTGTTGTCAGAAAGTTTAGAGCTGTTGGTGAGCTCTCTGTCCGATTTTGAGTGTTCGGGGTTCGCTGGAAGTCGGCTGCTGCAGCAATGGCGGCCTCCACTGCGGCCGGGAAACAGAGAATCCCCAAAGTGGCCAAGGTAGGGGATAGCGAGGGCCCTTGTGGGAAGGGCCTTGGGAGAGGGGATTACCCTAGGCTCCGTGGTACCTGGGACGGATGAGTGTTTCAGCGCCAGGCCCACCGGTACAGGGCCGAGGGTGATGAGGAGGGGAAGGGATAACTGGTAGTGGGATAGGCTCTTGTCACTCCGGAGCACAGCCCGCGTTGGTGTGGCCTTCGTTGTAGTAAGGTGTTTTTGCGGGCGGGAGGAGGAGAGGGATCAATCAGCAGAAATAACAGGGCCAGGCAGATGCTAGACGCTGCAGAGCTAAACGGCAATGCGGGCGACGAGCAGTACACAAATAAGACACAAGTGTACAGTAGCAACTTGCCAAATGCTACTGAGGCAAAGTAAGATGTGCCCTGGAATAATAGGGATTGTATGAGGTGTCCAAAGTAGACTTTGCTGAGGAAGTGACATTTAAGCTGAGACTTGAAGGCTGAGTAGGAGTTAGCCCAGCTGAGAGTTGGAAAGAATGACAGCAGATGACAACAGTTGTGTAGTGATATAAGTTAATTAAACAATCAGTTTGATATCTGATATTCCTATCGGTGGGTGATACTTACCAGGTATTTAATATGTAACTGGCTTTGTCCTAAGCCTTTTCAGATACTCTCCTTCCAATCTGTTTCTCCAGCCCAGATGACTCTCTTGAGCCTGTTCCTTACATATTTATTTAGATAACTTCGAGAGATAATGCCTATAAGGCATATAGCACAGTGCCTGGTACTTAATGTTCATTAGGTATGAGCTATTATTATTATCATCATCACTTCACAGCACTAAATAATTAGTATTTCCTATAATTCCATTCCATAAACTTTTATTGGGCAGCACTGGTGCGGTAGAAATAATGAACCACATACGTAATTTAAGTTTTCTCATAGCCACGGTAAAAAGTCAAAACAGATGACATTAATTTTAATTATATATTTTATTTAATAACTTGGTGTATCCAAGATATTGTCATTTCAACATGTAATCAATATAAAGAAATAATTAGGTATTTTATTCTTTTTTCATACAGTCTTCAAAATCCACCGTGTATTTTACATTTATAGCCCATCTCTATTTGGACTCACTACATGTGGCTCATGGCTACCATGTTGGACTGCACAGCTTTGAGACCTCAAGAAGCTTATAGTCTAATGATAGCAACTTAACCAAATATTTTCTTTGACTTCAAATGCCATGAAAAACCAAATGCAGTTACCTACCTAGGGCATTATCATCCACCTGGGGTTTAAGTTAAAGAATTCTGTAAATACAGATTGTAATGCTAGATAAGATAATGGTATATATCTTGATAAACAAAACCTCTGGTGAGAGTTTTACCTAGGCAGCCTCAAAGTTTTTTATTTTACTAATATAAAAGGGAAAATTTGCTATTTTTGCTACCTTTTTTCTTGAGACTTTTACCTATAGCTTGTTAATACATACCAGGCATAAGATAGGAAACATTTTTTGCTATTTAGTTGCACAGAGAAATGGGAATATGTTATACCAAGAGGGCATCTTGTAACAAAGTTTGCATCCTAAAAAATGTTTCTTTCTTAAACTTTGTGTGAAGAGCATCTACTAAAAATAAAAATGTCTTGTCATAAAAGGTAAAAAACAAAGCCCCAGCTGAGGTACAGATAACTGCCGAACAACTTCTAAGAGAAGCCAAAGAGAGAGAACTTGAGCTTCTTCCACCTCCACCTCAACAGAAGATCACAGATGAAGAAGAATTAAATGATTATAAACTAAGGAAAAGGAAGGTCAGTCAATGTGTTGTCTTTCAGCATGTTAATATTGTTAAGGATTTATAGGTCAGAGTATAGCTCCTCATTATTGACAGACTCTAAGATGAGGTTAGTGTTCTAGCCACATAAATAATATAACTTCTGGTTATCAGAAAACTGCTTTTTGAACATTATGAAATATGCAATGAGTTGTCTGTTTCAGAGTGTAAAGAAATTAAGTATACCAGAGACATAATTGTTAGTGCTCAAAGATGAGTGGGGGTTTAACAGGTGGAACTGAGAGCTGCAGGAAGGGTGGGCTTTGCAGCTGTGTTCTGTGCTTCTTACCTCTGTACCACCTTGTGTCAAGAGTTAAGATGTGGGAAAGAGGACTAGGGATCTGATCTGACCTTCTCACTCTAGAATGTAGGATTATTTTTAAACCACTAATTCTGTTGTATCTACTTATCAGTTATTCTTAATGAGTTATGTATAAACTTCTGTTACATTACCAAAAAGACTTAGTCAAAAATATTTTCTTATTAGGCACAAGTACAGCATATTAGAGTCTGTCAA